>CM055074.1:1109691-1197191 GCA_029204045.2 Tillandsia leiboldiana | reverse complement strand
AAATGGTTTAAACCCAAGCGGGGACTTCGACAGGGAGACCCGCTCTCTCCTTTTCTCTTCTTGTTAGTAGCAGAATGACTCGCTAGAATGACGGAAAGAGCTATCAGAAACAACCTGCTGAGAAGGATGGGACCAACAGAGGATGCCAAAATTGCCATCATTCAGTACGCGGACGACACAATCTTCTTCTGCGAGGCAAAGAAACGGCAACTTCGTAACCTGAAGCTCATCTGGCAGATCTTCGAATGGGCTTCTGGCTTAAAGATTAACAGGAATAAGTCGGAGTTGTTTTACCTAGGCAAGAGTGGCAGCAAAGGAAAGAGGCTTGCGGATTTTTTAGAATGCAGACTGGGTTCCCTGCCGATCAAGTATCTGGGGTTACCTCTGTCCAAGGGGCGTATCAGGAAGGAGGATTGGAATGGTATCATAGCCAAAATCGAAAACAGGATCGAAGGTTGGCAAGCCAAACTACTTTCTCAGGGTGGGCGCCTAACACTGGTTAACTCGGTGCTGTCTAACCTTCCCCTGTATTACCTATCAGTGTTTAAAGCACCCGTCTGGGTTTTGTGCCGCATAGACTCTCTACGAAGGGCGTTTTTCTGGCGAGGCACTGTCCACTACCGGGGGCCTTTGTCTTGTTAATTGGAAGGTGGTCTGCAGGGCGAAGAGAGATGGCGGGTTAGGAATTCTTAATTTGGAGAACCTGAATACCGCCCTGTTGGTGAAGTGGTGGTGGCGTTTCTTTACCGCTGAGTCAACCACCTGGGACCACTTGCTTAATAGGATGTACTACAGAAGGCGGCGCCCCCTGAGTGAAGGGACCACGTTCAAACCCTACTCACAGTGGTGGAGAAGTGTCTTGAAAACGAAAGAAATGTTCACCTGCAGCTCCTCCCATTCGGTTGGAGACGGACGTTGGACAAATTTCTGGTCTGACATCTGGTTGGGAAACACCAGTCTGCGATGTCTCTTCCCTCGCATCTTCGGGGCGGTGCACACTAAAGTCTGTCGGGTCGCAGATAGTTTTGGCAGCAATGGATGGAGGAGGCGAAGGATCCTAGCTGGCTACACCCCCTGCAACGACCGGGACAGAGCAATGCTACAAGGCTTAGCTGACATCCTATCAGGTGTCGGACTAGCGAATAGGAGGGATACCATCAAATGGAGATGGTCTAACTCTGAAACCTTCACGGTGAAATCCGCTTACCGCTTCCTGCAGGACTCTGGCGTGCGCGACAGTAGCTTTATCATGCTTTGGTCTATTAAAGCTCATCTGAAAGTCAAAATTTTTATCTGGTTGGTACTCAAACGTAGGGTGCTTACTTCGGATAGACTGCTCAAGTGGGGATGGCAGGGAGATACCAAATGCTCATTCTGCCCGTGGCCCCTTGAAAGCGCTGACCACCTCTTTGCCACCTGCATGACCGTACGGAAGGTACTGGAATACCTGCTCCCCAACAACGCCTCTATCCGATGCGTCTCCTCGGTCAACCTACTATGGGACGCGAGTGGGATCACGGGGAACCACCGACAACAAGAAGAATTAACTGTCATTGCGGCTGCATGGTGGGCTGTCTGGTTGGAACGCAACAATAGGAGATTCAGGACAGCCTCCGGTCCTCTAGGACAACTTTGCTCCTCGGCGCGTGACCTGTCCTTCTCCTGGGCAAAGGCCAGCTTGTAGCCTTTTTTTTTTTTTTTTTTTTTTTTTTTTTTTTTTTTTCGGTTACCCGGAGACCTGGCTGTCTCCATCCTTGTAGCTAAATTCATTTTCTTCAATGAATGAAGCGGCAGCATGCTGCCTTTCCCTCAAAAAAAAAAAAAAGATTTATTAATAAGAAGTAGCCCCAAATACCATATTAGCTGTTAGAAATTTTTATTTTTTTTTGACTATTTAAATATATAAAATTTTAATATGTCAAAATTTACTCATTTTATATTTTATTTAATGATATTGATTTGAATTTAATTAGAGTGCCTAAATCATGAGACATATATATATATATATATATAAGATTTTTTAACTTTTACACGCTTTCTCCGAGACAAAAAAATTGCCTGACTATAGAGTGCCCATCAAAAATTAAAAGATAATAAAAATTTTGAGATATATCTCATGTAATGAGAAATTTAATGGATAGTTAAGCTAAAAATTTTATCAAATTTAATAATTTTATTAATAGTCATTAATTTAGTTTTATTTACCAAAAATAATAAAAAAACAAATTTAATAAAATCACTAATGAATTTGATATAATATTTTATTTTTTGAGCAAAGACTTTGAAGTGAATCGAAAGTCAAGATGGTCCCCCGCGCTCCCGTGAAGAGGATAACCTTCAATTTACTTCCTTGGCGTTTAAGGCATTTTTATTTTGCCATTTTCTGTTCCAATTAAATAATTGTACACTCTTACTCTCTTAATTTTAATTTCATTTTATTGTGGGAACGGAGAACGGGATAACAAAATGATATATTTTAGAAAATACAAAATAGTTAAGTACAAATTATAAAATGAGCAATGCTACATGTACACCCCGAAGGGGTGTACATCATACATCTTCACCATTTTAATTGTGCCGATATTTTTTACGGGTCACATCAAGTGACCCATCATCACACCCCCCCCCTTAGATGGATGTGGGTGTGAGCATAGCATTTTCCTTATAAAATAATAAAATATATTATTATATTATTATGTGGGCTCTAAATAATTAATCTGTTTACCAAGGTACCAATCTTGGACCGGTTTTCACAGCGAGATTTATCGTATTATGACCATCGAAATCACTGGGGGGGCGGTGGTTTGCTTTCAATAGCATCTGCATGAAAACACATGCATTTTCCCTAGCTCCCGAAAAGGACATTAGATAGACTGGATTGGAGGGATCAGTCATCCAAAAATTAGGATTCATTTCTTATCTCAAATATTCGTGTAGTCTCACAAATTAAATTTTTTTTTTTTCTTCAATTACATCTAAAAGTGAATATAATTGTGCATCTTTTGGGGAGATTTTTATGAGATAGTAAGTAAATTAGATCGAATAGTACCTTTTTTTTTTTTTTTCGCATTCATTTCTGCTTGCTTAATTCTAGATAAAATAAATGGTGCCCCCCCCTCAACTATAAGTCATGCTGTAATGGACCCCTGAATTATAAATCTTTCTGTTGTCACTCTTTCAATTTTTAAGTTTTTCATTCGAATTTTTTTAGTTAATTTAGTTGATTTTTTTTTTTTGTTAAATTTATTACTCAATTAGCTATTAGTAGCTAATTAATTTATTTTTTACTTGCAAAAACTAAATTGAAGTTAAAATTAATAAAATTACCAATTATTTTGGTAAAATTTTAATCTATTTTAATAAAAAGAATAAATAAGAAAAAAAAAAAAAAAAAAAAAAACAGTTAGCAATTATTACTCACCTTCTCCTCCTCCTCCTCCTTTTTCTTCTTCGTCTTCTTCTTTTTCTTCTCACTGGTGCGATATATGCTTTCACATCTGAGCTAAATTAAGAGAGAAAAACTAAAGAGTCTACGAACAATCTTGGACATAGATTCGATGGATGGACATATATAAATGCATACTAATCAAGGAGAGTGATATTAGAAGATTCTATGAACTACTCTGCAAGCGACTCATCAAGGACGTGACAAATTTGAAGTGTCTGCGAACGGCTTCTGCCGAATGTATTACGATAAAGACAGTTGACTCAGTTTTTGACCGGCTTACTATTCATCTTAATTTTAATTTTATTAAAAACAAAAATGATACGGTATAAATTGCACTTCCTCACATTAATGCATCCCCCGGCCTCTACCCCACATGCACACCCAATTAACGTACAGTTTGACGCGAAATTAAAGAAAAGAAGAAACTACCGATCAATTAAAGTAAAGATGCGTAATCTCCTGTCTTACCTCCGTTCCATCCTCTCCATTTCCATTTCCACCTCCATCCGTAGCCCCAACTCCTCAGCAACCTCCGAGGCCCAGGGCGGCGCGGGCTCGGGGGACGAAGAGTCGCCCGAGCAACCTACGGAGAGCAACCACAGTGACAACAACGACAGCTCCCGCGGGGGAACCTACGAGGGGCACAAAGATCGCACCGCCGTGCAGACTGCCGCCCTTGCGGCGGTCGCGCTCTCCGTCCAGCTCCTTGCCAACTTCCCCAGGACAGTCGAACCAAAGCTCCAGTTTGTGTACGAGGCGAACGTCGCCTTCCTGTGGATCACCTTCTTCTCCGCCTCCTACACCTTCCTGCTGGTCTTCTGCAAGGATGAGCCTGCAGCGCGGCAGCGCGAGAAGAAGCTGATCGTGCTCGTCTTCCTCTCTACCGTAATCACCTTCGTACTTCGCATCTCCCTGGACGTCTTCTTCGCAGTTTCCTGGGCGCGCATTTTGTTTATCACCGCCGTTGCATCTCTCCTGGGGTGGATCTATCTCCGACTTGCGTGAGGGTGATCGTGAATAGTTCCCCCTCGTCGGGTACGTGTAGTGGGCATATTACATATCGCCTGCCCCCACGTGTACTAATACATAGATCTCATGCGCGCGCGCCACACCATAAAGTATTACTATAGAAACCTTAAAAATCAAAATTCTAGATGTCTTAGACTAAATTTGTAGAACTAGATTTTGATTTTAAAAGTATGTGTTGATCGCTCCAAGATTAAGTGTACGTGGTACATAAGAAATTACAACTGATACACGTGAGGAGGCAATAATTTCTGAAAAATGTGTCTCCTGTTAATTAATCTTCTTTTCGTTTGGCTGGTATATATCTCAGTTACTTAATTTGTCCGCGTCGCTGTATGTCTGTTTCAGTTTGTTGCACTTGGCGTGTACAGTTACAGTTAATAACAGTTGTGGCCTTTTGCATGCGTTATTTTTTCCCTCTTTCTAGGGTGTAATGCAACTGTGGTGATTTTCCCGAAAAAAAAATTGTTTTCCTGGCTGTAATTTTGCCCTTTTCTTTTTAAAATAATCCATATTTGTGTGATTTAATTCTCAAAAAAGTGTTACATGTATGATTCCAGGAGCTCGGATGACGAGGAATGCTAAGCCTACAATCCAAAAAGAGTTGTAGGGTTACAATTCTTGGATGATTACAAGCCTTAATCTAAAGATTGCAATCCTTTTCTTTACGGTTTAAAGAACATATTTTGGGTTTTGATACTAAAAGGAAAAAAAAAGAAGAAAATGATATGTAATCTTTAGAAGTCTAAGTTGTAATATTACATCGAAAAGTTTGTTGTAGATCTAGTATTAATTGCTCATTAGCTGAATAAGATTTTCTTCTCCCTCTCTAGACTCACTAGCTTATATTTTAGCGGAAAATTTTAAATGTACACCTCCATTTGGAGATGTATATCTTACATCCCACCCATATAAGAATAGATGAATTTTATCGATCACTTCGAAGTGACCGATAGATAAACCCTCACCTTTGGATGGGATGCGATGTATGATATACACTCCAAATGATCAAGATGTATACGTAGCATCTTCCCATGATGTATAATATGTCGGTTTGATAGCTACAAACTCCCAATTGTACGTAGCTACAAATTGTCGAATGTTGAAATACTTATAATTAAAAGTAGTTCATACTGGTACAGAAGCTAACTAATGGACTAATGATTCTGCATGATGTATGTAATTACATCACACTACATCAACAGCAAGTAAGGCCAGCAATCGAGAGCAAGCCTCGATCGTATAATGTACCTTTTTCGCTCAAATTAATTATCATTATTAGATTTGAAAAACGTAAAGATTAATTAATTAATTAGTTGAGAACAATTCTTATTGGCCATCACTTAATTTCCTGTGGCAATTTAATATCAGTGTTAACATCAGTTGTTAGAGTATCTAGTAAACATTTCCTATCTGGGATCCAAATTAGCCCGGATTTAATTAGGATAAATTGAGATTTTAGGAGAATTTCATGCAGCCCATGTGGAAAATAATAATAATATATAGTAATAATAATAATAACACAATATTAACGAACTGAATCATGTATATAAAAATTGTGTAATAATAATAATAATAATAATAATGCAATATTAATGGTATATTTTTTTACTCAATTTTTGGAACCATGACTAAGCCTGCTTGGACAGTACAAATAAAAACGCTAGCTATCTCTTATTATCCTTTTTCACTTTATTCTTTTATTGAGTGTACATGGAACCAATGAAACATTTGCCTACGTGCGATGAGGGCTAACTTATCTTCGTTTCACACCAGAAACAACGACATTTAATTAATTCCTACTCATATTAAGCTAACACGCTTTATCCCTCCTCTAGCTCAAGCACAAAGGATTTATATACAATTTGATCAACTAAATAGTGATTAAATTTAATAAATTTTCTGTTAAAAATAAAATCAATTTTGATAATAACACCAACATGCAAGCATTCCAGATTAACAAGTTCAATGAATAAATCCAAGCGGTGAAAATTTTAATTCTCACTAACCAAATCGATCAACCCAGTAGCTTATTATTTAACCAGATTCGTCCCACGTCACACACTGATCACAATTACGTACCTAAGGGCCCTCCATGGCTCTAGAAACAAAAGAAAAAGAAAAAAAATTAAAAATGATCCATTTGTATTTTGGTGGTAATTTTGTAATAACGAAAATCTTGGACGCAAGCAAAGGAATAAACATAAAAAGAATAACTAAATAAAGGTATTAGGTCGACACCCAAGAACTGGCTATGTGTTGGCTAGGTGCTTTGGGTCAATTTGTATGAAATAACAAAATTATTCTCGATCATAATAATTTTTTATAATAAATAAAAATTATAATAGATATAATTTTAAATATTTTATTTAAGATATTTATTAAAAAAATTATTAAAATTTATATTTTACTTGTATATAAAAAATTATTAAAAAAAATTAAAATTTTGAAACTTTATAAATTTTTAAAAATTCAAATTTTGTATATAAAAATTAGTATAAATTTTAAAATTCATAAAATTTTAATTTTTTAAATTTATTAAAAATTTAAGTTAAAAATGTAAAAATTTGTATTAATTTATAAATTTTATAAATTTATTAAACATTAGAGTTTCAAAATTTTGTATAAATTTTAATTTTCATTAAAATTTTAAGTGGGAGCAAAATTTTTAATTTTTAAATTTTAAGTGGGAGCAAAAATTTTATTTTTTAAATTTGTATAAATTTTAAAGAAAATATAAAAAATTTGTATAACTTTTAAAATTTTAAAATTAATAAATTTTTTAAAAATTATAAAATAAATTTGTTTATTTATTAAAAAATAAAATTAAAAATTTTGAAATTTATAAAATAAAAGAATTAAAATTTTAAATTTTAAATTTTATAAATTTAAATATCTTAAAATTTAAAATTTTTTAATTATATTTTTTAAAAAATAAAACAAAGGGCCGGTCCCCCCTCCCCCCCCCGGGGTTTGGGTACCGGAAACAAACACCCTCTTCAGGACTCAGATTTATTGCCTTATCTTATCAATTTTAAAATATTTAGATGATAAGAAATATTTAGATGATAAGGGGTAAGGTGTGCACCTTGTAATAAAGTGTACATATAATAATTTTCCAGTTAATTAAGAGCTATAGTTAATTTTATAATTAAAGAGACCTTTTAAAATTCTCAATTTGCCCAAAAATGGCAACAAAAAGGTGGTTACAAAGTAATTTGCAAAGTACATAAAAAACTTGCTCATTTTCCTTTTCCTATGTTAAAGTACATAATATAGTACATATAGTACAAAGGATAATTAAATCCAACTTAATTAAATTACAGCATTTATTATTTAGCTACTCGATCACCAAATACAATTGAACTAAAAATTCTTTTTTTTGGGGATATATTAAAGTTAAGGTATTTATATAGTCGTATTTTTAATTTATATATACATGAGCTTCTAACATTTAATTAAAATGCTACATTCATAATTGTTATATATACTTATTAAACTAAAAAATCAATCAACTTTATTAATATATGAGACTACTAGTTAATTAAATTGGCATTTCAACCGGTTGCAGTTAATTGCAGTGCCACACATGTTTGGCAATTGTGGCAAAATATATATTAGCATTTCGTGACATCATCCATGGCTGCATTGCAGAGATCAGAAGCCATGTGGAATTAAACACATTGTTAATTGTTCCCAAGAGTTGACAAAAATGCTCTCTCTGTCTCTCCTGTATTTATTCCCACAAACGATCAATCATATTATTCTTGCCGTAAAATAATTATTCTCGTTTAGTAAGTAATTAAGGCTAATGTATGATCCACGAATTTCTTATTTATAGTACTTAATTTCTCACCTTTATTTTCTTTTACTAATTAATTAAGGAGTGAATAAAACATCTTTGAATTTTATTAAATGAAACACTTTACGTTGAATAAAATAGCCAAGAACAGCCACGTCCGTCTACGCATGCATGCATTTATCTTTCATTAGTATTAATTATTTTCATTAGTACAACTTGAAAACTAGTGGTTAATTATCCTTTCCTTCCTGGTGAAGCTATCATAAAGTAACAATAATAGTGGGACTACGGCCTCATGCATACATGGCACGATAGCTGCTGCGTCGCATGCAATTATAGGCTCTAATAAAATAGTACGTACAGCCATGTTCGTTACTGGCCTATAAGATACTCCAGAATACGTACATATAAAAGAACTGATCTTAATAATCTTATCCTCATGATAATGTTTAATGATGTGGCGATTGAGCAATGATTAATTATGGGATTCCAAAGTGATTCTAAAGTGAGGTCCGAAACTAATCTGCGAGGCCTGATCTTAATAGTCGCATGAGGAATTAATGATTCTAAAGATTTCAAGGCCTGATCAAGAGAGTCAAACATTTATATATTACACGATAGCTAGAAAGCAACTCCAGCTAAGAAGGAAGTTAAATTAACTAGGCATTCTAGTCTCTAGGGCTGTCTTTGGTTCGGGTATAAGCGCAAATTGATTATTTCGGGGATAGGTATAAGCAAGAATTATAGTAATTTTGTATTTGGTTGAGTATAAAGGTTGTACCGGGATAAGAAAAATTATGTTTGGTAAGTTAAAAAGGAATAAAAATAATAGAGGAGATTAAAATTTATAAAATAAAATAAAAAAAATTAAAATTTTATAAATTTAAATATTTTATAATTTAAAAAATTTTAATTAAAAAAATAATAATAATAAGCAACAGGTGGAACGGCTATTCCATCTGTGGGGTGGAACAGGTGGAACAGCTATTCCACCTGTGGGGTGGAACAGCTGTTCTACCCTTATATCGGAATAACCTGGTATGGAGGGAACAACTGTTCTCCCACACTTAAATACTGTTTGGATATAAAATGAGGAATAACCCTCTTATCCCCCTTTATACCGGTTGCCAAACCGGTATCCCCCTTTAACCCTCTTATCCCCCTTTATACCGGTTGCCAAATGACCCTAAAAGACGATTAAATTTAATGAAGACTACTTCCAACTTGAGACCATACATACCATCTTCACCGTTCCCACAACTTTAAATTAAATTTTCGCCTTGTTAATTTGCCGAGTGCCGATCAATGTATATCAATCTTTATATTCGCAAGCATCAATCCTCATCATTTTTATTTATTATCTTACACCACAACAAAACTATACTATAGCGATATTTTTAAGTATTGCTAAAAATTAAAAAAAAATGCTGCTAGAAAAAATATTGACACTTGTCATTAGTGTCGCTATATGTGACGTCGATAGAGTGTATAGCGACACATTACTATAATGTGTCCCAAAAATATGTCTCTATAATTTAATTTTGAATATAAATGAACTATAAATAAGACACTTACAAAAAAATTATCACAAATATGTGCCCCTATAACCTAATTTTGTCGTAAGGTTACGTGAGACTAGTAGCACATAAATTTCTAACAAGCTAACGGAGGTGACATTCAATCAGAGTCGCATGTTAGAACCGACGCTGTTAAATATTTTGCCTAGAGTAGCATTTCAACATGATTGCATCTACCGCAGAAACAAAACTTCTATGAAAAATTCTAAATGTACATTTCAAAGGGGTGTATATCCTACACCTCCACCCATCTAAGGGTGGGTATTTTTTAAGTGACCTCTCATTACATCCCCACCCTTAGATGAATGGGAATGTAGAATGTACACCCCTTTGGGGTGTATATACAGCATTCCTCAACTTCTATATATAGTACAATCAAATAAAAAAAAAATATATATATATCTTTATATGCATTGGCTGTGACTCATTAGCATCCAGTACCATTAATTAGAGAGCTCTCAATTTCAAAAGGGAATGTATAAGTGTACATCTCCAAGGAAGTGTACATCTCACATCCCCACCCATCTAAGGGTGGGGGTATGATGAGGGGTCACTTGAGATGACCCCTAAAAGTCACCCCCACCCTTAAATGAATGGGGGTGTAGGATGTACACCCCCTTGAGGGTGTACACCTAGCATTCCTCATTTCAAAAGGATTCGTTTTTTTTTTTCTTTTGAAAGAGAGAGATCGAGAAAGGTACAAATATGTAGGTGCTTGATTTGTACTATATTTACTACGAATTTTATTAGAAATAGGCATAGGTACATAACTTTCTTTGTTTTACAGTTGATCCTCATCCTTTCCTTTTTTATTAGAAGCCAAAAAGAAATACGTGCGCGATGACGCAGTTGTTGTGCATCTGGAGTTGAAGATCCAGAACAGCAGTAATTTAAGTCATCGATTATATACTGTGATGTGTAATTTGTGCTCAAATGAGAAATTATTGCTGCACTGGACGTATAGATACCGTCCATACACTAAACCCTTAGGCTGTGTTTGGATTGGGGATAAAGGGGGGATATCCCCCCTTTATCCCCAAACAAATTTGGGATATCCCCGTGTGGGGATATCCCCCCAAACGGGGATATCCCTGGGTTTGGGGTTGGGATATCCCAACCCCAACCCCAAACCCCGTAGAATAGGTTGGCGCCGCTCCCCTCTCTCTCCCCGTGATCCCTCTGCTCTTCACACACCCCGAGACCCATTCGAAACCCCTCCTCCTCTCGTTCTCCACTCCTCGAAACCCATCTTCGTCGCCGATCTTTGCTCCTTGCTCCCCCTCGCCGTCGCCGATCTGTGCTCCTTCATCTCCATCTCAAGTGCACGAAACCCCATTGTCGTCGCCGATCTGTGCTCCTTGGTCCCCCTTGCCGTCGCCGATCTGTGCTCCTTCATCTTCTTCTCAAGTGCACGAAACCCCTCCTCGTCGCCCCTCACCGCTCGTCGCGCCCCCTCGTCGTCGCCGGACTTTGTGAGAGTGATCCTTGTGAGTTTCTTTGCCCTGGAGACTTGGTCCTCGAGCTTGTGGGTTTATTTTCTTGCTTCGCCGATCTTTGCTCCCCGCGCCCCCTCGTCGTCGCCGGACTTTGTGAGAGTGATCCTTGTGGGTTTCTTTGCCGTGGATCCTTGTTCCTCGAGCTAGTGGGTTTTTCTTCTTGCTTCGCCGATCTGTGCTCCCCGCTCCCCCCCCCTCGTCGCCGGACTTGGTGAGTGCATCTCCTTGTGGGTTTTTTGTTTTTGTTCCCGCGGCCATCGAGCTTGTGGGTTTTTTTTTCGGTTCTTCCCCGATCTGTGATCCCTGCTCATTGTCGACGCCGGACATGGTGAGAGATAGTACTTGTCGGTTTTTTTGCTTGGAATCGTGGCCATCGAGCTTGTGGGTTTTTATCCGGTGTTCGCCGATCTCTGTACCCCGCACCCCCTGGTCGTCGCCGGTCTTTGTGACAGCAACTCCGGTAATTGTTGCTCCCTGTGTGTGTTGTTCTCAAGTTGGTACGATCTGTGCTCTCCGCTCGCCGATCTCTGTATGCTGTGTGCTTGGATGCTTGTTGATCCCTGCTCCCTGTACCAAAGGTGCCCCGAGCTTCATCTCTGATCCCTCCATGTACCAAGGTTGCCCCTTCGGTTGCTCGATGTCCCCTCTACCGATCTAGCTCTCTACCATCAAAGGTGCAACCCTTTTATTTTTTTGACATTGCTGCTATTATCGGATATAATAGGTTGATAAATGACTATGCTATGTCATTAGAAATATTTGTTTTGATGGCTGCGGAATCTGTATGTTTCATCTGTTTTGAGTTGGTGACGACAATAGAAATGTTGGCGATGATGATAGTTACCATAGGCATCTGATGGATGGTATGGATTTACAATCCACTGCACCCCCATGCTTGTTGGAAACTAGTTGAGCCCGTGTACATATAAAGGCGATGATGACGGTTGCCATATGCGTTTGATGGATGGCATGGATTTAGAATCCACTGCAACCCCATACATATTGGAAACCACATGAGCCCTTGTACATAATAACCCACTATTCCAATTTTGTGTAAATGAAAAACATTTTGTCAACATTTATCTTTACTTTTATGCCTCAACCGCCATTTTTTTAAATAATACTATATTATGTATTTCTCTATTTACCATGCAAATTATGACATGCCATCCCCTGTTATGCAATTAGTAATATGGTAAGCATCACATGTCTTCCTAATTGAATTCCAATTATATTATTGATTTTAGGATAATGCCAAAAATATTATAAATATATTGTGTTATGCCAAAATATATAAAGTAGAACATACATTATGTACAGATGCGTCCTTTTAAGAGAGTGTTCAAGGCCGGTCAATCTAGCCGATCAAACATGGCCAACATCCAAGACAATACAATTCCAAATGAGGGTGCTAGTCGTTCTCGCGCCCAACAATCGCCCCGAACACCAAACTGGACTGAGGCCTTGGATGCATGTCTGTTATCGTTGTTGACTGAGGAACATACTCTAGGCAACAACGTTAATGGATCATTCACTAACCTCGCGTGGGTTAGGATTGTAGCGGAAATAAATAGTCGAAATGGTTTAAACCTAACAAAGGAGCAGGTCAAGAATAGGTTGAAGGTGTTGAAGCTCACTTTTTCGTTGTACCATTAATGCTTGGTCAACAAGAGTGGTTGGGGATGAGATTTTATCCGCCACATTCCCACGGCAGGCGATAGTTGTGACTGGGATGGCGTCATCTTGGTAACGAGATTTAATTTACCTTTCATTAAATTTTTTTAATATTTATTAGCCTTACTAATATAATTAACCTACGTCCAGAAAAATCCAGCTTATGCCAAATGTAGGGATAGGCCATTCCCTTTGTATAAGGATCTGGAGTTTCTAACTGAGAAGACTATCGCAACGGGTGCATATGGCTTTTCTTCACTCCAGCCACCCACTACAACAATAGTTAGCTCCTCCTCATCATCCCCTGGTGAGGATGATACAAACATAGCTCCAAGATTATCAGAATTACATATCTTACCTTTTCAATTTGAAGCAGGGTCATCTGGGCCATATATCAATGAATTCATGCCTAGTCCACCACCCGAAAGGTCACCTAGCCCTCACATTCCAAACAAGACAACTAGTGGGTCGGGGTACAGCTCGGCAGGCAAAAGGCCTCGTTCCCCAGTACCCGAGCCTAGCCAACGGACCAACCGTCCGTCAACTGGTGGTCGTCGGAAAAAAACTGAGGCCATATCTGAATGCGTCGCCGAGATGCTTCAGCTGGGCAAACAAAAATTAGATCTGGTGAGGCAGATGTATAATAAGGATGCAGAAGGTCGAGGATCCATTCCGGCCATCGCGGATTGTTTGCAGCGCCTATATAATATGCATGGGCTCAATGATGACCAGGTCTTGGCTGTCGCTGACGCTTTGAAGGATGTGCAAAATCGTCAAATTTTCATGTCAATGAATAACGATCTTGCTTACAAGTGGGCACAGCGGCAGATAGCAAAAGATATTCAGATGTATCGACAATTTTTTCCTGGTCCTTAGTGGATATTTATATAATCTGTTTGTAATTTCAGGACTTTAAAAACTAGCTTTGTAATAATTAGCATCGAAACTTTCTGTACATTTTAGTATAGTTTTTTGTAATTTATTATCCCGTACTGTTACTACTTTAAAACCCAATCATGTGATATTTTCTAGAACAATTTGTAATTTATTATCCCGCACTGTATTTTCCTCTTAAATGTTTGTTTGAAGCCATCTATACATGTTAAGTGATGTCTACTTAGTATGATTGTTCGCTAAATTGGTACAATATCATTGCAGATATAATGGATGATTCAATTTACCAAACCTTATGTTGCTCCCGCTTTGTTGCAATGTTGCTGAGTATATTAGATGATGATGATGATTTTTGGAGGATGTTCTACTCATGCTCATTGTCCAAGGATATATCGATGATCTCAACTTTTAAATTATTTCATGTACTATTTTATTCTGTATTTGCTTGCTGTAATCGGCGAGATGAATGTTTGAGATGAATTTAAATAAGTATTATATCATTTATGCGTACTATCAATATTTGCTCACTGCCATAAATTAACGTGCAGTTGTAATGGATGATTCAATTTATCGACGTGTATTTTTCTCGGCTTTCCATGCCAATTTGTTCGATATATTGGATGATGATGATGACTATTGGGTGCAACTCATAATTATGCTTATTGACGGAGGATGTATAGATGATACAAGTACAATTAGCAGACAACCATGTCGTACCCGTCCGTTTACGGGGCATCAGTTTATTTGTGATATTTTGAACGGCCATCCAGAACGGGGGTACAATCATTTTAGAATGACGACAACTACATTCATTGCTCTCCGCGATGACCTTGTTGGGAAGGGCCTTTTAAAAGGTACACGGAATCTGACTGTTGACGAACAGTTGGGAATTTTCCTATTTTGTATAGGACACGGTGTTGCAAATAGGGTGCTTGCTGAAACTTTTCAACATTCGGGGGAAACGATAAGTCGTCATTTTAACAATGTACTCCGGGCCATTATTCAAATAAAAGATGATTATTTAACTATGCCGCCAAGTAATTGTGGAGTGCATTCAAGAATAAGTGGAAATCCGAATTTTCATCCGTTCAAGGTAAGAGACAATAATTTTTCAGCACTAAATATGTAAATTTTCATTGCTGCATTGGTAATGTACTATGTTGTGACATTAACATATATAGAATGCAATTGGGGCGGTGGATGGTACGCATATTCCGGTTATGGTAGAAAGGGAGAAACAACCACGATTTCGTTGTCGCAAAGGATATACATCGCAAAATATGATGGCAGCTGTATCCTTTGATCATATGTTTTTTTATGTATGCACCGGTTGGGAAGGCTCTGCAGCTGATATGCGGGTACTCAGATGGGCATGTGAAAGCGGAGGTTTTACAGTTCCTGAAGGTAAAATTTAAGGATTAAGTTTTTTATTGCTCTCTTCATTATTATTGGTTTAATTAATTTATTACAAGTTGTATACCCTTCTGATATATATACAGGAAAATATTATCTGGTCGATTCCGGTTACGCGAATACCGATCGATTTCTGGCGCCGTATAAAGGCGAGCGTTACCATCTGAGTCAATATGACAGTAACACACGTGGTCGTATACATCGTTCGCCGAAGGACTTGTATAATCATCGGCACGCCCAACTAAGAAATGTGGTAGAGAAGACATTTGGAATTTTAAAGAAGAGATTCAAAATTTTAACTGTTGCTACACCGTTTCCTTATAGAGTGCAGTGTCAAATAGCTATGGCTTGTTGTGTGATCCACAATTTTATTCGACGGCAACAAGAAGATGATAGATATTTTACCGATGCAGTAGAGCCAGAGCCTCCAGAGGTTGACGTGGAAGCGACCACTACAAATTATAGTACATCAGAGTCACGGCGGGGAGACGACCTTCGCACACGTATTACCGATGAGTTGTGGAATAATAGAAGTTAGATAAATCATTGTAACTGACTAAAAGTTTGTAAATATTAGATTTACTGGTGTAATATTATGTTAGTCAGCTTGTAAAAAAGTTTTATTTGTTTATATGTAATGTTAAGTGGACTGTTAATTAAAAACTCATATTTTTCGGGTATGATGTAATTTGAAATATTATTGTGAGTTCGTTATTGTTTGATGCTAATTTTCCTTTATTGTTTGTTCGTTAATTGTAATTAAAAAATCGTTATTGTTTGATGCTAATTTTTAAAAATCGTTTGTTCGTTAATGGTAATTAATAAATCTTTGTTATACTAAATGATTTTGTCAAATTTTTTAATTCATGAATGTATTGAGCAACAGATTGTTGTAAATAAAATTTAACATTTTTTTTTACTCCGACTTAAAATTTTTGTAAAAAAGTTTAATTTGTTTATATGTAATGTTAAGTGGACTGTTAATTAAAAATTCGTATTTTCCGGGTATGATGTAATTTGAAATATTATTGTGAGATCGTTATTGTTTGAAATTAAATTAAATTATTAATCGTGAAATATTATAATTTTTAATCGTTAAAAATTATTTTTAAAACAAATTAAAATTAAATAGAATTTTATATAGTATATAATTAATTAAATATAATATATAAGATTTGTTATAATTAAATAATTCTAATACATTTTTTAATTATCACATTTATAATATACATAAAAGTAAAGGTCACATCGTCATTAAACATAAAAGTCAACTTTATATCTCTTATTCTTCATCCCCAATCCAAACACCTATTTTCTTATACCAGTTTAAACCAGGTTTAAGCCTCATTTTCAACCAAACACAATTTAGGTTTATCCCAGATTTATCCCTTACTTTATACTTATATCTGGTATAACTCATTCCGGCTTAAACCCAATCCAAACGGTACCTTAAAAACTAATGATAAAAATTTTAACATAAAAATTTATTTCATTAGATATATTTTATTATATTTAAAAGATACTACACATATCTGTATATAAATATCGCACACATGGCATAATAATATAACTCAAAATTACAAAAATCTTATTCTTTTCGACCCATTGCTCACCCAAAATCTTATTCTTTTCTGTCGCGGTTGATCAGAGCATATTTCTGTTAGGATTTAGTTAGATTTAAAATTAATTTCTAATTGGATTAAAATTAATATTTAAATTTGAAGGAGATAAATATGTTAATATTTAAATATTAATTAGAATAAAATTTTATTTAGAATTTAGATAATTTTTAATGTTTAGTCGCATCCACGGTGATGGTAGAATTTAATCACACCAATATAATATGATGGAGGTTAAGATGATATCTATAATTTTGGATACATGTACATGTGCGTTCAAAAAGAAAAAAAATCTTCTAAGCTTATAAAAGGCGAGAGAAAAAAGAGATTCAGGGCTGATGTTGAAACTACTCTACTATAGAAGATGAGTCGGTATAATTTTTCTCTTAGTTAATAAATTTTATTTTACCCGCATATTTTTCTATTTTAATTTTTCTCCTTTTCGTGCGATTTGATGCTTTCGTTGCGAAATTCCAACACTAGCCGTACCGAAGCGGATTGCGAAATTGAAACGGATTGCGAATTTACATAATCTGGCACCGGAAGAGTTTCATATTCCCAACAATTTCTTTTGATTAATATAGCAGAGAATGGATGCTCTAAGATTATTATTGAGTAACCTCGATTAGTTTATTAATAACAAAGATCATTGGAGGAAAAGAAAAGAAAAGAAAAAGCGAAAATTGTAATAGTTTCAGTTAAAAGATATACTGAAGATATGCATAGTTTTTAATGTAGCAAATGTACATATTATATTAGTGAGAATTAATCGTGAATGAACTCCATGTACCAGTAAGGAACAGTTTGTTTCATGGACCGGAATAGATGAAATCAATAATGGGAATAATAATAACAATACCAAGTCATTATAAGTTCCATGCCATTTCCGATAATTGGGAAGACAAGCGTCAGAAAAATTAATTACCCAGTCGAAAGCATAAAAGAACAAAGTAGTTATTTAACTCGAAATATGGCTTAAGTGTGATCACTTCACTAATGAATGTCCAGCCAAATTATCGATAAATTTGGCTGTATGATGGATTGTGCATCATTGTTCACCTGCTAAACCTCAATATTGTGAATTACAGATTATGATTTATAAATATGAGAGAAAATTTAAATGAGTTTGAAGTTATTTATTCCAAAATATTTGTAAGCACATATTAAGCTGTGTTGCTACAGTGAGAAACTAGTTACTGCGCACTAGCTAAGCCAAAAAATTTAATTTTTTTTTTTAAAAAATTAGTACTAAAAAAAATGTTAAAATTATCAGAGAAAAATTAACCGATCTAGCAGGAAACGGGCACATACTAGGAGCAGAGATATATATTAATATGGTAAAATTCATAGATATACTAGAAGTTAGAGGATTAATCCATTATATTATTATGAAAATTCAAATTTGTTAAATATCAAGGGGCGAGGATGATGATCTTATAAAAAAAAAAAAAAAAAAAAAAAAATTAGCTTTGATTTCATGTTGCCTAAAAGTTGGAAGAAGTAGAAAACATGACCAAAAATACATAATAACAGATGAATTCCAAAAAGTTTGTAGATGGGGGTGATACAGATCCATTTCACAACGCCTCTATTTATTTGAGCGGCTCTCAACACCAGAAAAAAGCATCATCAAAATCCACCCCACTCTCTCTCTCTCTCCCTACAGTAATACTTCCATCGTAATAATGCTTCGCGCCCTCGACTACCTCTACTCTTTCTTCTCCTCCTCCTCCTTCGCATCCTCCTTCTCCTCCCACCCCTTCCTCCTCTTCCTCCTCAGTTCCGTTGCCTCTGTCTCTGCCTCCGCCTCCCCGCCCCCTGAACTGGCCCTCGAAACGCTGAGTCCGCAGCCGCAGCCGCAGCAGCCGACCGCGATGACCACGATGGACTTGGAGTCCGGCGAATCCTCCCCGTCGCCGGCGATCGCCGGCCGATGGGAGGATGACGCCGACGCGAAGCGGGTGGCTAAGCTGGTGCAGCCCGTGGCGCTCGCCGTGGCGGCCGGATCGCTCGTGCTCTTCGTCAACGCCCCGGCGGCGGACGCCCACCGCCCCGAACTCGTGGCCTACGCCGCCTACGTGGCCTTCGTCTGCCTCGGGCTCTTCACCAGCCTCGGCCTCTCCATGCACGCCGTCTTGCGTTCTACGGGGCACCCGCGCCTGGCGGCGCTGCACAAGAGGGTCCTGCTAGTGGCCATCGTCTTCGTACTCTGCGCCGCCGCCGTCCGCTTCTCCCTCGTCCTCCCCAGCACCGTCCCCTTTCAGTACGTCCTCGCCTTCCTGCTCCTCGGAGCGTTAGCTTCCCTACTCTTCCTTCACCTCTCCGCAAAAATTGCTCAGGCTAAGTACGGCGACGGCGGCGCCGGGGCCGGCGCCGGCGCACATGCTTAATATATATATATATATATATATATATATATATATATATATATATATATATATATATATATATATATAAAATTAAGCTCGTATGCTTTTAAAAACTATAAGTTTTAGATATTTGTAAATTTTTGGTTCTTAAATGAAAGGACGAGCACTAAGAATGATAGTGACCTTCTATAATTAAGTAAGTGATTGATAAAATAATATAATTTTAAATATAAAATTTATTAAAATAATAAATTTAGCGATAAAAATATTATAAATATTAAGTAATTGATATTTTTATAAACAACACAACTGAATATGTATATAAAATTTATTTAAACTAGGGATCATTTAGATTTGATAAGTAAACTTTGTAAAATTCTAATTTTCTTATTAATAATATTTATTTATTTAATTTTCGTTATTCAACAGTAATTTGCCATTAAAATTTAAATACATAATTTTATCTTTTTCTAATTAATTAGTATACTTTATATAATTCAGATAATTATAAATTTATTAAAATAAATAATTAATTTAAACATCAAAGTTAAAGTGACGTTGAGTTATTGGAATGAAACAAATTTTAAAAAATAGATAGTACTATTAAAATTTTAAAACGCCAGGTAGTAAATCTAAATAATCTGTAGTTCATATAAATTTTATATATTTTTTACTAAAAAAAAAAAATAATGATATATGTATATATAGGATGTCAAGATTAAACTCTTTGTATTTTAAAATTTTTAAAAAAATATTAAACTTTTAATTAAGAAAACAAAATCTAAAAAATTTCTACAATATAAAAAGATTAGAATGTAAAATTTTATAAGTGTACATACAGCCGAGTCTACCATGTCAGCAGCAGATTTAACCAATCAGAAGCTAGCGGCTACTCCTTTAATATGCCGTCCGATGACCTCCTTGACGTGGTGTTCTCCAATTACTGTTTTTTTTTTTTTTTGAATTATTTATTTCCTGTTTTCAATGTGTACTGTAACATAACATAAAGGGTTGAGGATTCTAGAGCCGATTTTGTTGGTCTCGTTTCCCATCCCAACGTAATTAAATAGAAATGTATATATGTCTTAGGTTTGAACTGTTTCTATTTGAATGCTTTTTAAGATCTTCTTCTCGTCATGTAAGTTTTTTTTTTTTTTTTTTTTTTTTTCTTTTTTCTTTCTTTTCATTGGCACATGATACTAATCTTAGCTCGAATAATAATATTGATACAGAAGATGTCTCAAAATATACCTCCAAGTGTTTCTGATAATTGGCTCTTGCAATAAGACAATTAATCCGTAATTAATTCCCGAAATTAAGTCACATATATAGATCGTAAAATTTATTTGTTTCAATCACCTAATCAAAACTTGTTCAATTAAAATTTAAGATGAGGCAGAATTATAGAAAGTTGAGCCAAACAGTGGCAACTTGCCATTATTTTCTAGATGAAAATTTAAAATGTTATAAGACTGTTTTTTTTAAGAACAAGATACTATATTATCGCTTCATTTACATAGTAATTAGATAAATTAGGATACATATTGAGCCGATTGAGACAACCAGAGCTCTTCGAAGACTTAAAAAAAAAAAAAAAAAACTAAGCACAGAAAGTATCCCAATTATTTTTAAGAGAATGAATCTCCGTCACTAAGAGCCTCGGCTATTGTTTCATATTTTTGAAAGTTTTTTTGTTCCTCAACAACTATATAGCCCACCAAATAGAGGCGATAGTTGCTAGTTCTCTTCTTCCCAACACACCGCCTTTAGCTAGTCTGCACGCATCCCATAACCTGTCAGGGAAAGAGCAAGTAAGAAGGAACAATTTGTCTAGGACAGACTCTCTAGAGCTTCTCTTATACAACGACAGCTCAAAAAAGAATGTTCTACCATCTCCAACTCTTCCAAATAGAAAACGCAGATTCCCTCTCCACTGTAGTCCACTTTGAGGAGATTATCGATTGTTCGCACTCTTTTTTTTAGTACAAGTCAAGTAAAAATTTTAACTTTCAACGATAATTTAATTTTTCATAGCTGTACGAATCTACTGTCTTTAACACCACCATCTTACAAAAAATTATATAAAAATTTGACTGTAAACTTTTCCGTCTGAGCCCACCTCCAATGCACTTCATCCAAATTGTTGCTGAGAAAGATTGCGCTGACTGACTCTTTAAGATTCATGATCAGGTTTCTGTCTAGTTCGAAGCAGAGGGCAATTGATCATGACAAGATCTTATCCCACTTCCACCCCTTTGGCTCTCCACCGGTCTTTCACCTTATAATTTTTATTTTGTACATGGTCGTAGATACTGGGATAAAAGGTACGAAATGATGCTTGACCATTCCAGATATCACTTCACCAACTAACTCTATTTTTATCGCCAATTGAATAAAATAAACCATACTTAAAAATGTTCTTCGTTGATAGGACACTCCTCCAGCGGTGACAATAAGGTATGAAGGCATATACATCCTCGACTCCTTCGTTACCGCGAGCGAGTTAGTCAGCTGGGGTGTGCGCAAGAATATCGAATGCGTCGGCGTCAAAGCGGATTTCGAGAAGGCATTCGACCATGTCAACTGGGCCTTCCTCCACCACATTCTTCACTGTCTGGGCGCGAACCAGAAATGGTGTGGTTGGATCGACCAGTGCATCACTAACGGCAAAGTCGCCATCATGGTCAACGGCGCGCCTACCAAGTGGTTCAGAATGAAGAGCGGACTTCGCCAGGGGGATCCGCTGTCGCCCTTCCTTTATCTGCTGGTCGCAGAGGGACTAGCACGGATGACCAAACGGGCCGTTCAAAACAACCTACTTCAAGGGGTGGGGCCTTCAGGCGAAGCGAGGACTTCGCTCATCCAATTCGCCGACGACACTATCTTTTTCTGCGAGGCGAGGGCCAGGCAATTGCGTAATCTCCGCTTTCTCTGGCAGACCTACGAGTGGGCCTCAGGCCTCGCAATCAACAGGGCCAAATCGGAACTGTTCTACCTCGGCGGTGTGCCAAATAAGGGGGAGAGACTCGCGACGCTGCTGGACTGCAAATTGGGATCGCTGCCAATTAAATACCTGGGATTACCACTGAAAAGGGGCCCCATCCCGAAGGACGACTGGCGCCGAATCATCAGCAGAATTGAGCAGAAAATCACAGGGTGGCAGGCCAAGCTGCTCTCGCAAGGAGGGCGGCTAGTCATGGTTAACTCGATCCTCTCGAACCTCCCCTTATACTACTTCTCCGTCTTCAGAGCGCCGGTCTGGGTTCTCAAGCGTATCGACTCGCTACGCAGAGCTTTCTTCTGGAATGGGCGAAGCTCTGTTAGCGGGGGACGCTGTCTGGTGGATTGGAAAACTGTCTGCAGAAGCAAAAAGGACGGGGACCTTAGCGTCCTGAACCTGGGAAGCTTGAACAATGCCCTGCTAGCGAAGTGGTGGTGGAGATTTTTCACTGCCGACTGGACCCCCTGGGGGCCCCTAGTGGAGGGCCTTTACTACCGTCGCAGAGCGCCTTTGAACGAAGGCCCCTCGTTCAAACCGTACTCGATTTGGTGGAAAAGCGTCATGGGAACGAAGGAACTCTTCAAATGTGGGACAACTCGGTCGATCGGTAACGGCGAATCCACGGGTTTCTGGTCCGACATTTGGGTTAGGGAATCAAGTCTATCGACCCAATTTCCTGGCCTTTTCCGTCTGGTTACCAACAAGAACCTACGGGTTAAAGACTGCCTCGAGCGCGACTGCTGGAACTGGGCCAAGATTCTTGAGGGTGTTCTACCCGGTTCGCCGGGAATGGACGGGTCGATTGCTCAGCTCAAATCAACCACGGCTAACCTCCGCCTTGCCAGCAGCAGGGATGTCTTCCACTGGCGCTGGACGACGTCCGGGATGTACTCCGTTAAGTCACTGTACGGTTTCCTCCAAGATAGCGGGATAGTCGACAACCGCTTCAGCTACCTGTGGAAAATTAAGGCGCCATTGAAAGTTAAAATCTTCATTTGGCTTGTTCTCCGAAGGAGGATACTGACTCGCGACGTCCTCCTTCAAAGAAACTGGACAGGACCCTCCACTTGTGTTCTTTGTTATGGGAGCTTGGAAACCGCGGATCACCTTTTTGCCTCCTGCACCGCAGTACAAGCGTTACTCGGGGCTCTGCTACCAAACTAGCTGGAAATCCGTAGCACCAATACGGTCGACATTCTGTGGGAGACGCACGCCCACAAAGCCGGCTGCTTAGGCAGGAGAGCGCTCATCACTATAGCAGCCACGTGGTGGTTCTGCTGGTTAGAAAGGAACAGGAGGATCTTCGAAAATCAGAGCCGCCCCCTTAACCGAACCCTAGACGACATCAGGCGCTCACGGTCATTCTGGTCCAGATTCTGTGTCTGATTTATTTATTTATTTATTTATTTATTTATTTATTTTTTTTTTTGGGCCCGTCGTCCCTGCACACGGTTGCCCCCCCTGTGCTGAATTCACCACCGTAATGAATGAAACGGCAGCATGCTGCCTTTCTCTCAAAAAAAAAGGTATGAAGAACTCTCAATCTTTAAATAGTTTTTTAATAGAAATATAAACTATCAATAAGAGGACCCACTGGATATCCTTGTCTGAGAGTAACCTCCGCCACTATTTTGCTAAAAAAACAATATTCATATTCTTCATGTACTTAACCCCTAACTCTTCATCCTTTTTACTACTACTAACGATTTTTCACCGGATTAGGCATTGTCCCTCGTGACTCTGGCCCCTTTTTCCAAAAAAAATATCCTTCCTAGTGCTTCAATTCGTCTAACAGCGCTTTTTCCTTTTTAAAATTAACCATTTCTGTAGCCAGATGAAAGCAAATATCCTTTCCTTACTAAATGGGTAATAGTTTGTATTTCCACAGTGATATACACCTTCAATGAATTGCAAAGTGAGCGAGTTCCATTCACGTTGACTTTATTATGTCGCCATTTATGTAGCGTGATAATTAAGAGCATATATCCATCTCTTCCTTCACAAAATGCATAAGATTTTGTGTTTCCATAATTGGATGCATGGATTAATTGTGCTCGCCACAATCCTAAATGAGATTGCAATTCTACAACTCTATCATTGAAAAATGAAATATTACATGCAAATAAATATTAATTAACTACTCTTGCTCTAGAACGAGAGATACATAATATTTTAAATTTTATGTATTTTAGTATGAATTTATTAATTACTTTTATAAGGTGAGTATATATATATATATATATATATATATATATATATATATATATAGAGAGAGAGAGAGAGAGAGAGAGAGTATTATGTTTTTAAAAATATTAAACAATTAGTATTTGTAAGTTTTTTATAATTTGATTAATTTATCTTTTAGATTATAATATCTTACCAACAACCGACTAAATCTAAAATACCCTCTATCAGCCTAACTAGATATCCTTTCATTCAAGGGCTAAAACTCTGCAAGTACCAATGACTTAATATTTTAAAAATATATAAAAACTTAATTCTCTCTCCCTCTCTTTTTGTATATATATAGAGTCCGGCTACTATGTTTGTACAAGTATCAAGTAATTTGTGCTTATAAGTTTTCTACCGTTAGATCTAATACTTTGATTAATTTTATCTTTTAGATCATTCTATTCCACCAACCATTTACTTAATCCAAGAGGTCCATTATCATTCTAACCACACATCCTTTCATCCAA
Source organism: Tillandsia leiboldiana (assembly GCA_029204045.2). Classification (NCBI taxonomy): domain Eukaryota; kingdom Viridiplantae; phylum Streptophyta; class Magnoliopsida; order Poales; family Bromeliaceae; genus Tillandsia; species Tillandsia leiboldiana. The sequence goes on along the minus strand of CM055074.1, from coordinate 1,172,173 downwards.
AAACTAAAAATCTATAAACACCAATAACTTGATATTTTTAAAAGTATAGGAGCTCAAATATATAAATATATATATATACAAACACACACACACTTTTAAAAATATAGGAGCTCAATTCTGCTCATTAACACCGCCACATATGTTCTCAGCTGACTCTGTCTCCTTCTTGACTGAAAATTGAGAATCAATTAGATTTCGAATTTAAAATCTCAGATACCAAACATCAATCACTTGCGCTAGAAACCGCCGGTGCCATAATTTTTTTGTTTCTATGTATGCTAGGGATCCTTAAATAGTTATATTGGGATTGTAACTATATATGATCGATGTTTATCTGTTATGTAGTGTAATTTAACCATTATGATTGTACTGAGTATATATAATTTGTTTCTCTAACTGTTATGTAACTTGTTTCTACGTTAATTTTGAAGTAATTCTCATTTGTCGATTAATCCTCTATATAAACATTGTCTTCTGGTTCTGGTTCTCAAATTGCAATATTTCAATTTGAAACACTAGCACGCATGCTGCAAGATTCACGACGGTTTTATCAAATTAGATACAAAGTTCATTTATTTTCATGAATTTTTATTTGGAATGTGAACTTGCAGTACTGTCATTTTTTTTATCTCTTTTTAAGTAAAAAATTTTAAAAAACTCCTTAGTAATGGTGAGAAAAATAGAATTGGCATTCTGTTTGGTCAGTGGGCCTGGTCCGATACAGTTCAATATCTTTTTTTTGGCTTTTATACTTTATGTTTTATAAATATAGCTAAAATTATTTCAAAAAAAAGTATCTAAATATTTTTAAATAAATAAATGTGTATTTTAACAATATTAATATTAAAATTTCTTTTAAAAGATATTTTAAAGATTAAAAAAAATAGTATGTGGACTGAGAGGAGGCAATTGAATTTTCCAGCCAAAAAGTCTACATTCTCATAAAAAGATAATGGATTTTTAATTTGTAGGCCAAAACATCTCTCAATAGTCAATTTTTTTTCTGACCGTTAAAAATACAAAAATGTAACTCTTTTATTATATAAATATAATAAATACAAAAATAATGAAAAATGTAAAAGTTCAACAAATGCCTAGCTCGACCCGACTTCCATTAATCCGAGCCATGCTGTTCGGGCTAGGGGGCGTGCTGGGTCGAAGGTCTGCATTAGTACGGATGCAAAGTAAAAATCTATGAGCATTCAATTGATTGGTAATAAAACAGTTTTGACGACGCACAATGTAGAGTGCAGTCTGCGGTCCCAATAGTAAAGATAAAAAAAGAAAATGAGAGATGCTAGGTGTACACTCCTTTAGGATGTACATCCTACACCCCACTTTATTCTGAAATAAATATTATTTTACTCGTCACATCGAGTGACGAGTGAAATTTATTCCACTCCAGTATAAATTGGGGTGTAAAATATACACCTCTAAAGAGGTGTATATTTATATATGCCCAAAGAAAATATATCGTCTCCAAATCTAACTATTAGAAGAAATTAAAAAGGACAAAAAAAAAAAAAAAAAAAAAAAAAAAAAAAAAAAAAAAGAAAAGAAGAAGAAGAAGAAGAAGATTTTTTTGCACTCGTCATCTAATTTAAATAACAAATTAAGAAATCAGGCTCATAAACATGGAGTTCATGCAAAAAGGGACAATAGCCGAAAAAATAGAATAGGAAAATGCTACCTGTACACCCGTAAGGGGTGTACATCTCACACCCCCATCCATCTAAGGGTGGGGGTGTGATGAGTGGTCACTTGATGTGACCCGTAAAAAACATCGACACCATTAAAAGGATGGAGGTGTAGGATGTACACCCCTTCGGGGTGTACATATAGCATTACTCAATAGAATAATGGGATTCCTATTCCACTCCTCACGGCCGGCTTCAGTGAGCGCGACTTTTGTATTTTTACAACTGTTTTTGGAGGTCTTTTAGTCAGAGTGATGGGAGAGAAAAAGGAGTGAGAAAGCTCAGTTACAAAGTGAAACTTAAAAGAAAGAAAATTGGAACAATTAAACGGCAAAAAAAGAAGCGTATTACTACATGTGCTTCCAAATATGCACATGTCATACAACAAGCATTTATCTAGAAGAGATACGACCATAAAGGAATATATTATAAAAGATATAGAGAAAAATTGCGGGACATAATTAGAACCGGTCAAAGCCACATTATTATTATTATTATTATATAAATTAAAGAATATACTATAAAATATCTGGCTATCTATTAAGCCAAGTGTATATTATCAATAACTATATAATCGATCTGCAACTGAGATAAGTGAGCACATGGTCAAGCTCATCCTCATTATTGATAATGACTCGGTTAAGTCAACATATTGAGACAAAAATAGCGTAACGGGGGACGCAATATATCTAAAGGATCAAATATTAATTTGGCCAATCCAAGTGTTTTAAGTCATTCAAAATTTTAGTTTAATTTTCTCTAATTTGTAATTTTGGACTGTTATTTTGGAAGAACTTGATCAATTTACAATATGGTTATTCATATTCAATTGCCATTTGTAGAATATATTAATTGTTTTGAACTACTACTCAAATCAGTGTTTGGATAGAAAAGAGAGAAAGAGAGAGAAAGAGAGGGGCGAGTTAGAATATTTTTAAATATGAATAAAAGGGCTTGACTCTCTAAGTATTCCAATCAACCATCGAAAAGTTAATATGATTCACAATACTTGATTTTTTTACAAAACTAAATTTAATAATGTTTCAATATTGTTTGTTTAGTAATAAGTAGCCCCAAATACCATAATAGCTGTTAGCTAGAAATTTTAATTTTGTGACTACTTAAATGTATAAAATTCCAATTTACTCAATTTATATTATATTTAATGATACTGATTTGGATTTATTTTGAGTGCCGAAATTATGAGACTTATATGAAATTTTCATTGCGCACAACTTTCGCACGTCTTCTCAAGAACAAAAATTTGATAGACCATGAAGCGCCCACCAAAACTTCTCTAGAGGCGGAGTTAGAAAGATTCATGGATTTTGAAATATATTTTACTTTTTAATTCATGTAATATGAGATTTTATAGATAGTTACGTTTAAAAATTTTATCAAATTTAATAACTTTGTCATTAGTCATTAATTTAGTTTTATTTACTTAAAACAGCTAAAAAAGTTAAATTTAGTAAAATTCTTTACTTTTATATAATTTTTAGTTTTTTGACCAAAGACTAATTGAGTTATAAGAGAATTTGAAGTCAAGATGTCCCCACGCGCTTTACTGAAGAGGATAACCTTCAACTTATTTCCTTTGGGTTTAAGGCATTTTTATTTTGCCACTTTCTTTTCCAAATAGTAGCACATTAATTATTGTTATATATGAAGTCCAAACTTTTCAAAAGGTTACTTTAACTCTAATATATTTAATTTTCTTAATTTTTTGAGACTAAATATTATTTAAAATATTATACTGTGATCGTGATATGTAAGGTTTGTTTACATATGCTAGATGATGTAGTCTGATAATTCAGTTGTCATTTAGCAAAATTTTAGATTTATTGATTCTTTATCATTTGGTAGAGTTGTTTAATTATTAATTATATTATTTTCTACTTTCCGTCTTCATCACTGAACAATCGTGGCCTGTGTTTTTTATTTTTCATGCTATTTTTAAATAACTAACATCGAGTAGTGTACTGAAATTTACCCTTGGTATATTGGTTCTCTTATAAATTGTAAAATGATTGACGTCAACTCTGGCATGTTTGCTTGTTGTTATGAGTGTAAATGATTGCCAGTCTAAGCAATTGTTATCCTGAAGATATCCAATGCACTTGACTGTTTAGATGTATCAATAAACTTTTGCTCTTCGTAAGACTTTAGTGCAATTATATAGTACTCCATTGAGTGTGTAAAAAAAATAACATGTAACTGTGGCATTAGCTCTTCTATGAACTTTTAATATATTTAGTTGTATTGTTTATGAACTGATACAATTAGATCCAAGAATCTTCATATCCTTGTATTAGAAAGAAACTTATAACTAAGCTTCTCGTAAATTTATATCCTATTGATCTGACCTGTGGAATGGCAAGTGGATGTCGATTAATGCTACTACTAATTTAACCTTTAGCTAAATTAGATGTAATTATCAGTTAAATATTTGTACTTCATAACACTATCAATATCATTCAGTGACTTCTATGTGACTAGTAATATCTCTTTTCTTTATTTATGCTACTTCTGATAATTAAGCATGAATGGATCAGTTTCTTTTAGCAATTATTCGTTATTGCTTATTTGTACTATTAATTAATAGTAAATTTATTATTTTTGAAGCAGGATATTTCGAGCCTTATTACCAAATTGTATTAGAAAGATAATATATGTTTAGTATTATTTAAAACTATTTTTGTTACAGATTTATAATAGAAGTTGTAATTTGAGAGTTAAGGAAGATCATTTGTTACAAATTAGTAATGCTCTTTAGTTATGATTATTTTTGAATATTTTAATTCAAAAATATTATATATTTTAATATTCTTTGCAATTACCGCTATAGGTTCTATTTAATAATCATTTAGTACGTTTTTAATAGTAATTATAGATAATTATAGTGGTATTTATAATAGTTGCTATTGAATAGTATTTAGTGGTAATTATAGATAATTATAGTGGCATTTATAATAGTTGCTATTGGATAATATTTAGCGGCATTTGTTTAGAATTTTACCAACCGCCTGAACAAATGCCGCGACAATTATTATAATTGCCATAAAACTATTTATGGAATTTAAAAAATAATCGCCGCTAAAACTTAAATTTATTATAGATCTCCCACTTCTTTTTCTCTCTCTATATTTTTTTAATATTGTAATTATTCGTACTTTAGCCTTTAAAAATAAAGCTATTAAATATGGACGGTTGCATTAAAAGAATTATGATCCAAAGATTTACAAATAAGATGCCCAAATATATAATCAGAAAATATAAAAATAAAAAATTTAATTTCACCAAATTATATAGTAAAAATAATAACGCCAAATATAATTAAATCAACAAAGACAAACTAAGCTCACACATTTTGACTGGCATATTATTCATCTTAATTTTAATTTTTCAAAAAAAAACAAAAATGATACACCACTATAAATTAATTGCGTCAGATTAACACATCTCCGGCCTCTTCCCCCACATGTACACACAACCATTGGCGCAAAGAAAAGAAAAAACTACCAATCAACTAAAGATGCGTAATCTCCTGTCCAAGGTCCTCACCACCACCCTCTCGATCCTCTCCATTTCCACTTCCATCCGTAGCCCCAACTCCTCCGCAGACGCCGAGGCGATGCCGGCCCAGGGCACGGGGGACGAAGAGGCGCCCGAGCAACCTCCGGAGGGCAACCAAAGTGACAATAAGATCTCCGAGGGAGCCGACAAGACTGACGAGGGGAACAGAGATCGCATCGCCGTGCAGACTGCCGCCCTTGCGGCTCTCGCGTTCTCCGCCCAGCTCCTTGGCAATCTTCCCAAGGTAGTCGAACCAAAGCTCCAGTTTGCGTACGAGGCTAACGTCGCCTTCCTGTGCATCATCTTCTTCTCCGCCTCCTACACATTTCTGCACGCCTTCTGCAAGGAGGAGCCTGCAGCCCGGCGGCGAGAGAAGAAGCTGATTGTGCTCATCTACGTCTCCATCGCGATCACCTTCGCTCTTCGCGTATCCCTGGACGTCCTCTTCGCAGTTTCTTTGGTACGCGTTTTGCTTATCACCGCCGTTGCATCTTTCCTGGGGTGGCTCTATCTACGACTTACGTGAAGGTGATCGTGTATGGTTCCCCCTCATCGGGTACGTGTAGTGGACAAATTACAATCGCCTGCCCCTCGTGTACTAGTACATCGATCTCATATGCGCGCGCCACACCATAAAATATTACTTTAGAAAACTTAAAATAAAAAATTTAGATATCTTAGACTGAATTTATAGAACAAGATTTTGATTTTAAAGTACGCGTTGATCGCTCAAAGATTATTCGATGTACATAATAAATTACTACATACTGATACACGTGTGGAGGCAATAATTTCTGAAAAAAGTGTTTCTCGTTAATCTTCTTTCCGTTTGGCTTGTATTCCAGTTACTTTGTTGTCTGTTTCAGTTTGCTGCTCTTGCCGTATAAAGTTACAGTTAATAACAGCTGTGGCCTTTTGCATACGTTTTTCTCCCTCTTCCTTGGGCGTGTAATGCAACCGTGGTGATTTTCCTGAAGAAATATTGTTTTCCCGGTTGTAATTAATTTTCCCTTTTCTTTTTAAAGTAATTTATATTTGTAATTTAATTCTCAAAAAAGTTTTACATATATGATTTCAGCAGCTCAGATGTCGAGGAATGCCAAAAAGAGCTGTAGGGTTACAATTCTTGGATGATTACCAGCCTTAATCTAAAGGTTGCAATCCTTTTCTTTAGGGCTTAAATAATAAATGGAAAAAAAAGAAGAAAATGATATGTAATCTTTGCAAGTGTAAGTTGTAATATTACAACCAAAAGTTGGTTGTAGGTCTAGTATTGTTCATTAGCTGAATATGATTTTTTTTTTTTTCTCGCTCTAGACTAGAACTAATTTTTAGCTTTTGTCTGTATGAGAATGGATTACATAAATCCTAAAATCAGTACAGGGTAAGCAATTATATATAATCTACAAGACTAGCTAACAACAATATTATCTAAAGTGCACCGATCAAAAATTGAACCAAACTACCTCTTTCAAAAAAAAAAAAAAAAGATGGAGAGTTTTGAAATATATTATACTTTGTAATTCATGTAATTTGAGATTTTATGTATAGATAGTTAAGCTAAAAAATTTATCAAATTTAATAACTTTATTAGTAGTCATTCCTATAGTTTTACTTACTAAAAATAGTTAAAGAAATTAAATTTAGTAAAATCATTAATGAATTTAATAAATTTTTAAATTTTTTGACCAGACACTTACTGAAGAGAATCGAAAGTTAAGATGGTTCCCAGTGCTTTAGTGAAGAGGATAACCTTCAATTTACTTCCTTTAGGGTTCTAGGCATTTTTATTTTGCCACTCTCTGTTCCAATTTCCAAATAACAGCACGCTCTTACTCTCTTTATTTAATTTTTATTTTATTATCGGAATGTGCCAGTAAATAGGATAACAAAATGCCAGTAGATAATGATGGTATTGGTAAATCTATTTCTGTTTCTGGTTCTCGATCTACTTTATGAAAATAATATCTCTCTTTGGTGCCATTATTCCAACTTCTACAACTATAGGTTTGTATTTTTACCCATTCTGAAAAGTAGCATATGTTTAATGAGTGGTTATACAATGACCATCTTTTTGAGCTAATTGTTCTACACTTCTTACTTGATGTACATAGCTTGTTACATGGGCCGTGAGATGAAATAGGACCAAAGTCTATTTTTTTGATCAGAGGTTGAATCAATCATCAGAAAAAGAATTAGATAAAAAATTAGGATACAATCTGAAAACATAAAACTTTCATATATAATACTCTTTCTCAAATATTATAGTTCAAAAGAAATATTAAATAGTGATAAAATCTTATAGTACACATATATATATATATGTAAGCCACCTATAAGCCATATTAACAACATAGTACCTAAACATTGTATTTGATCACTACTAAAGAATTTTACATTTTTATCTTGTTCCACTTAACCCCATTTTTTTGTTCCTAATCTCTCGCACCCCATATGTCCCACTTGCAATTTTTTCAAAGGGAATCTATGACTAATCATATTATATTTCAAGCCAATTTTGAACCGCGTTGGCCACCACGCATTAATTAATAGAAGGCTTTGATTTTTACAAACCCTTATTATTTTTCATTTTTTTATTTTTTTATTTTAGAAAAAAATAGTAAGCTATCCGTTTTATTCAACTGAAAAATAAACTAAACAACAGGAGTGAGACAACGTGGTCTCTAACCAAAGACAAAATACCAAAAAAGATAAAAATCGACACAAAAAACAAAAAGATAAAACCCACCAAAGAAGAGCTACAAAGGAAAGGTACCAACACCCGTGGAGGCCACTAACCCTAGTTCCGCCCACCGCGTCAGTTCACTCCTAACCAAACTAACCGCGAAAAGAATTTTTGTTTTTTTTTTGGGAAAAAAATTTAAACTCTATGTATTCTTATTTGGTTGATCCATTTTGTTGTCTAGAATTATTTTAATTCTTATTGAATTTTGTTATTTATCTTGTTAGAATTTAGTCATTAACATAAGAATATGATTTAAGAGAGTAGGTGAGTGTATTAAGGAATTTGAAATGTTCTGAAGAAACCATATTTGATACTTTAATTATAATAAAATTTGCGTTCTATATTTACCCGTAGATAACACGCAAACTATCCACCGACTTTATTTTTTTTTCTTTTCTAATTTTTTTTTTGTCTTCTTTCAGCCAGCCGACAGGAACTTTGGACTAAGATTGGGAATTATGATGTAAAAAATGATGACTTAATGCTGCTTACCATGTAGTGATCTAAAGCAGAAAAAAGCTAAGTGCGTCACTCACGATTATTTCCTGCACCACGTATACACATTTTGGTCCTGTACATACCACTCCTGCTGTATGAGGAATTAGTAAACTACATATTAATAATGTATCAATTGATCACGATATAATAATATTAATAGTAGAAGAAGAATTTTTATTTAATTTATAAAATATAATTTATGAAAAATAAATGTTTACTGATTATAAATTTTCTACATAGATATTTTGGATGTCATCCAACAAATTTCTTTATTATTGTGTTTTATTTTTAGAACTACTGTTTATAGCTAGGATCTACCTAAAGACCCATTGTAGCCCTAGCCGCCTAGGCAACAATATCTCCACTGTAGTGCATGCATGGGCTTCTGATTGAGAAAAAAATATAATAAAATAAAGATCGTGTAAGTTAGCATGCAAACAAAATTATGCTAATATAAGGTACAGTGTAATGTCTGAAACTGAGAATCATTGTTGATGGGGAAATTCTCAGAGATCCGATTGGCTTCGATGAAGATTAAGACAATCCTGTGATCGTTCGAGCTCGAATTTGAGCCAAAACTGAGTAGCAACCACCAGTGATGAAATTACTCTGAGGTTTGGATTGTTACAATGATGATCGGGCTCATCTCCTAGTTAGATTTCTCTTTAAAACTTTTGATGATGACAATGGTGCTTGTGGTAGATGTGCTCAGCAATAGTGGTGAGTAGGATAGAGGAATTAGAAAGGAAGAGAGAGAGAGAGATAATTCAACTAAATTGTAAATCACTACTTATATATATATATATATATATATATATACTTTAAACTTCATATATTAATTACTAGTAAACTTTACAAAAATAGTTTTCTGTTAGGTGATAATTCTATATATACCAATAGTAATTAAAATACTTAATAAATATTGTCTGAAATAAATTAATTGTTCACATAGTTTTCAATTACTGCTGATGAATTAAAATCAACAATGTTGCTTCATTTGTTTTATTTCAAATTGCATGTGCTTCAAGTCCTGTTAACTAATGATTAATTAGTTACATGTAGTTAATAAGTAATCCAAAATATCTAACACCAGTAAAAACCACATTATGGAAGAGCATAAAGCATTTCCTTTTATTTTATTTATTTATTTATCTATTTCAAGAATGTTGTCAGCGTCGAACCGTACGAGGTGTGGGGTCTACGCACGTGCTTCGGCAACCAATCAGATTTTCGGCTTTAAATCTCCTAATTTCTCCTCCTCCTCATATATGAGTGCTTCTATAAGACGCAAAAAAAAAATGCTTTTGAAAGACATTGATGTGCTAACAAATAATTAACACGAGTAATACTTTTATACATTAATCAACCGTCGTTAGCGCAAATAATAAAAAATTTAATAAATAATTAAATTTATAATCTAATTATTTTATATTTTTAAATAAATTTATTTTAAAATAAATAAAGCGAATAACATTCTATCTTTCTCTCAAATAAATAAATAAATAAATATATATATATATATATATATATATATAATATATTTTTTTACTTTTGGCGACATGCATGACTAGGTCTTGGATAGTACAGAGCTATCTCGTAATATCCCTTTTTTTTCATTTTATTTTTTCATTGGGCAATTAATGTGCATGGAGAACCAATGAAACATAGCCTATACATGAGGGGTTAATTATCTTCGTTTCACACTAGAAACAACGTGTAAGGTAGATCCACGTCGCAACCACTTGGATCTATGGATCTTTAGTTCGGATGGCGATGGCGCAGATCTGCAACAGTTGAGAAGCTAGATCCGAGTCGCAACCGCTCAGATCTGTGGATCTGGAGCTAGGATGGCGACGATGAAGATCACAGCTTGTATCTGGATCGGAGCTGGATCCTCGATGATGAAACCTCTCTGAGAGGCCTCAGCGATGATGATCCGGGTATGGTGGGAAATTGAGGAAGAAGAAGTAGAAAAGAAACCGAGGAAGAAGGAGTAGTAGAGGAGAGAGAAAGAGAGGAAGTTTGAGAAGAGGAAGTAAAGCTTTATTTATCCGATACCGTTTTTAGTTACAACTACCTATTTATAATCTTGGTTCTAGACTTAAGTGTCAATATGTACATAATATGGACTGTACTGTAATTGTTAGTAAAATATCTCTGTGGGCTCTACTTACGCTTACTGGGTAACCATGGTATGGGCTTTCCCGCCTGGGCTTGGGCCTTCATTGATCCGTCGTAGCGGGTTCGGGTTCGTCAGTGAACCCGACCCGCTAGCTCCTTCTACAAGCTTCCAGTGCCATCCTGACTCCCACAGCTGGCTACCACCACCCATTCCTGCTTCCCCCGGTTACCTCCTATGGTTACCAACCACTCCCCTTCTCTCTGGCGATTACCCCACGATCTCCTGACGACTCCACCACGGCGTAGCTACCTTCCCTTTCCCCACGATCTCCTGGTGACTCCACCCCGGCGTAGCTTCCTTCTCTTCGCTGGTTGCCGGAAGCTATAAACCACCCGACGGATGCTTGAAGACTGTCGTGGAGCTGGAACGGACGACTACTCTTAAGCTAAGTACTCCTTTATTTCCTCCCTCCACGCTACCTCTCGCCGTTCTCGTTCATGCTCTGACTCTATTCCTATTTTCCCCTTGTAGGCCTTACAATCCCTCCTGTGACACCCCCGGAATTTGGATTAGTCCTCTATATAAATGATATAATAGGACTAAATCTCTAACCCGGCTATAGCATTTTGGATGGTAGCAAGATCCAAGAGGAACATGAGAGTTAAGCGTGCTAGAGCTAGAGTAGTTCTAGGATGGGTGACCCCCTGGGAAGTGGGGCGCCACAGTTGGTATCAGAGACATTCACCAGCCGGAAATGTGAGATGAGTCTCGGCTGAGCCAGGGTTATATAGCGGGTAGAGCGAGGCTCCCCGGCTAATGACCGTTGTGAGTGGAGTGTAGCTCCTCACAAGGTCGGCTAAGGCTAGCGAGACGAGTCTCACATCGCCTGGTGCTTGTGAGTGTGCTTGAGCCTGACGTGGACGTCAGGGCTTAAAAGGGGGGAAGAATGTGACACCCCCGGAATTTGGATTAGTCCTCTATTTAAATGATATAATAGGACTAAATCTCTAACCCGGCTATAGCATTTTGGATGGTAGCAAGATCCAAGAGGAACATGAGAGTTAAGCGTGCTAGAGCTAGAGTAGTTCTAGGATGGGTGACCCCCTGGGAAGTGGGGCGCCACACCTCCCCCTTGAGTCATTACCTGTCCTCAGGTAATGAATCCGGGATGTTTGATACGTAAGATTCGTACATCCTCCCACGTTGCAGCTTCTTCAGGGAGATTGTACCATTTCACTAATACCTCATGTACAACTCTTCTTCTTCGCTGGCCTGTACGACGATCCAACACCCTTTCGGGCCCGGTCAACAGTTCGCCATTACTATCTGTGAGGGGCGCGGTAGGATTAACTGGGCTACTTGGCGGGGGCCCTGGCTTTAGCTGAGAGACATGAAATACCGGATGGATCTGTGAGCCTGGAGGCTGATTACTATCTGTGAGGGGCGCGGTAGGATTAACTGGGCTACTTGGCGGGGGCCCTGGCTTTAGCTGAGAGACATGAAATACCGGATGGATCTGTGAGCCTGGAGGTAACAGCAGCCGATATGCTACCCTGCCTACCCTGGCTAGCACCTCGAAGGGCCCGTGGTAACGCGCTGCTAACTTAGGACTCCTCCCCGCAGCCACCGAAGCTTGACGGTAAGGTTGTAGCCGCAGGTATACCCAGCTTCCCACTGTGTACTCTTTCTCCCTTTGGTGCTTATCAGCTTGCTGTTTCATGCGATTCTGGGCGATCTGTAATCTGTCTCGTAGCTCCTTCGTCAACCTCTCTCTCTCTAAGGCCCACTCCTTTACCTCTGGATGTGCAACTGCATCAGCAGTGGCTACCAAGGTAGATGGGGGATCTACTCCATACAAAGCTTTGTAAGGAGTAGCGCCTAGAGATGAGTGGAAGTTGGTGTTATACCACCATTCCGCGAGTGACAGATACTTACCCCACTTCTGGGAATGTTGAAAGCACATACAACGTAAGTATGTTTCTAAGCATTGGTTTACTCTCTCTGTTTGCCCGTCGGTTTCTGGGTGATAAGATGTACTCATTTTTAGCTGTGTTTCCAGTAGACGGAATAACTCCTTCCAAAATAAACTCGTGAAAACCTTGTCCCTGTCAGTGACTATACTTCTAGGACAGCCGTGTAGTTTATATACTGAATCCAGAAAAATTTTGGCTATTTCTTGTGCTGTAAATGGATGTTTCAGTGGAATGAAGTGTGAATACTTAGTCAACCTATCCACCACTACCAGAATTGCATCCTTACCCTCTGACCTTGGTAGAGCTTCGATGAAATCCATACTGAGGTCCTCCCATATTTGTTGTGGTATAGGTAGAGGTTGTAACAGTCCCGGAGTAGCTTGAGTAGATATTTTATTTTGAGCACACACTTCACAAATCCGGATTTGTTCCTCAATACTCTTCTTCATACCAATCCAGTAAAAATGACTTTTAGCCCTTTGATAGGTGTGTAACAACCCCGAATGGCCCCCAGTCACAGAATGGTGAAAATATTTGATTAATTTGATTCTGAGATCCCCTGTACTACCCACATAGATCTTGCCTTTATATCTCAAAACCCCCTGACTGAAGGTAAAATTTGGACACTCCTCAATTTGATTTTTAACCTTCTCAATAACTGTGATAGCATAGGGATCATCTTTGTAACTGTCTTCTAGCTCATAGGTCCACCCAGGAGTTATAGAAGTAATAGCCATAGCTTGAGCTGGGTTCCAACTTAGCCTAGACAGTGCATCTGCAGCTTTATTCTCCTTACCCTTCCTATACACAATGGTATAATCAAATCCCATGAGTTTCATCATGCCCTTCTGTTGCATAGGTGTAACAATCTTCTATTCTAGGAGGTACTTTAGGCTCTCATGATCAGTTTGTATAACAAAACAGCCAGTCATTAAGTAGTGCCTCCATTTTTGGGTGGCCATTAGAATTGCTAAGAATTCTTTTTCATAAGTAGAGAGGCTCAAGTTCTTTCCTTTAATAGCCTTACTTAGAAATGCGATAGGCCTTCCCTCTTGAGACAATATAGCCCCAATACCCTCCCCACTAGCATCCACCTCTAGTGTAAAAGGCTTCTCATAATCTAGTAAGCGAAGCACCGGAGCCGTAGTCATAGCCAACTTAAGTGCCTCGAAAGTTTTTTGAGCTTCAGAGTTCCAATGAAACTGATCTTTCTTCAACAGTTCAGTGAGAGCCTTACTAATCACCCCGTAGTGTTTAACAAATTTCCGGTAGTATCCAATTAATCCCAAAAACCCACGCAACTCTTTGATGGTTTGAGGGATAGGCCACTGAGACATAGCCTCTATTTTTGAGGGATCTGTAGCTACCCCTTCTGCTGATATTACATGGCCCAAATACTCAACCTGTTTTCTTCCAAATGCACATTTGCTCCTCTTAGCATAAAGTTGGTTATTTCGCATAATCTCCAGAACCACTGTTAAGTGTTCCAAATGCTCTTCCCATGACTTGCTGTATACCAGAATATCATCAAAGAATACCAATACAAATTTCCTCAGTTGTGATTTGAAAACAGTATTCATTAAGGACTGGAACGTAGCAGGGGCATTGGTTAGGCCAAAAGGCATAACCTTGAATTCGTAATGACCCTGATGAGTACGGAATGCAGTTTTAGGTATATCCTCGGTATAGACTCTAATCTGGTGATACCCTGACCTCAGATCCAGCTTAGAGAATAGTTTAGAATTTCCCAGTTCATCCAACAAGTCATCGATAAAAAGAATCGAAAACTTATCTTTGATAGTCGCTTTATTGAGTTGCCGATAATTCACGCACATTCTCCAACTACCATCTTTTTTCTTTACCAATAGCACCGGGGCTGCAAATGGACTATTGTTGTCCTGTATGATAGACGTGTCAAGCATTTCCTTCACTTGTCGTTCCACCTCCCCTTTTTGCTCATGTGAATGTCGATAAGGTCTGAGATTGACTGGTATAGCACCTGCCTGGAGAGGTATTCTGTGATCCTCCTTTCTTTGTGGGGGTAATCCTTTAGGTTCACTGAAGACATCAGAGTATTGATCCAATACTCTTGCTAACTCAGGGTTGATAGTCACTCCCTCTTCACTGTCAACTGAAGTACACTGTTGGATGACACAACAATTCCCATAAGGTAGCTCCTGGTACCACTGGTTGGGTGTGATTACTCTCAGTTTAACTCTTTCACCCATTCCTTTCAGCAGTATTGGTTGACCTTCCTTGGTTATAGTAATTGCATTCTGTTGGAAGTCAAATGTCACCTGTCCATAAGACCTCAACCAATCTATACCCAATATAATTCCAGAGCCCTCCAACCTGATGATCCTAAGATCAGCTTGGAAGGATTGGCCTTGTATTGTCCAACTGAATCCCAAGCATTGCAATTTACTAAGGACCTTTTGTCCATTAGCCACTGTGACTATTAAAGGACTAGCAGCTACTATCTGAGCCTTAATGTCTTTAGCCACTTGTAAATCCATGAAACTATGTGTACTACCCGTATCAATTAGTACTGTTAATGTCACGCCCCGGAACCCGGGCTCGCCAACAGATCCGCCGTGCACATGGGATTTCCCGAGTACACGAAGCGCTGGTAACCTGCTCCGATATAATATAAACAATAAAAGAGCATAATACAGAGCTGAAGTGGAAGAACCACATAGTATCTCAGACTGGAACTACTAATAAAGCTGTAATAAGTACAATAATCTCCCAGCTCACCAAAATAGTACATCCAGCTGGCGAAAGCCAGACCTAAAATAAAAGAAGAGTACCACAGTCTGAGTAAAGGGTGCAGCATCTATCTAACAGCTCTCAGTCTCCCAGGAGATCTATCTATTCAGCGATCCCCTTACCTCGATCAGCTGCCGATGGCCTAGCAGCTCCCGCAGACGACTCTGCAAAAATAAAGGAGAAGAAAGAAACAGAAAAGAACAATGGGGGTGAGAACTACCAGATAAACCAGTAGCCTCCCCTAGTGGGCAAAACCTCAACTCTGACGCACCCACTAGGACTACTAGAGGCCAGAAAGGAATAAGTGGTAAAGCTGTAAACAGAACTACTGAATAAAGGGAAACCACCACTAGTATGCCTCTAAATGTCATGTAGCATGAAATGACTGTATGCAACAATACCAAACATGCATGCCTGAAATAACTCAGTCTTGTGTCACTGGTACTGCCTGCTGTGCCTTGCCAAATCGGGTATGCTGGCCAATGCATAACACCGATGGGGATAGTGTTTGCCAAATCGGGTATGCTGGCCAACGCATGACACCGATAGGGAATAGTGTTTGCCAAATTGGGTATGCTGGTCAACGCATAACACCGATAGGGGATAGGAGTCTCAAGGACTCAAAGTCTGTCTGTAACACACTCCGGAGTGGCACTCGAGGGGAGCGACCCACACGAGTAAAATATCTCAGTAATAAGTATCAGAAGTGCCATAAAACAGCAGGACTGGATCATGACTATGATCAAAGTGGGAAAAACTATCCACTAAAGAAAACCCCGATCTGATGCCATAGTACTTAACAAGTGGGAAAACCATCCACTAAGATAACCCGATCCTCAGCTGATGCAAAATAGACCAGACTCATCCCTAATCTGATGCAAGGATAAATATCTGGTCGACCGCCTACTGTCCGCGGTCACCGCAATACCCCACAAATCCATAATCTAATGCAATCTCGACTACACTATCCCAAACCCCTGCTCACACTTGAGCAACAAGCCTCTGGATGCACAGGACAACAATGAAACATGTACAATTCCCAAGATGATAGTGTAGCAATAAATAGTGGCTAACTAGATGAGCAAGAAAGCATGCCATTATTTAAAAGCTGTAGAAAAGTGTCAAATATTTATAAAAAGATTGATTGTTATGAAAGTTATTGCATGCGAGATTATAGCCTTTGTCCCAATCACAGTGTCCCAATATAAGTCATCATATAATTGGTGGGGTTATATTAAATTTTAGGAGAGTTCGTCCCAGCGGTTCTCATCAATTGTCCTGTTAGTTGTCCTGTTAGTAGTCCTGTTAGTAGTCCTGTTAGTAGTCCCAATGGTTCTCATCATTTGTCATATTAGTTTGTCCCAATTGTTCTCATCAATTGTCATATTAGTTTGTCCCAATTGTTCTCATCAATTAAATTTTAGGGGAGTTCCAGTAATCCCAGTGAGCTTGTCAAAAATGAGGTAAGCAACAACCGCCCACCTCCAGTAGCTCAAAATACACCCCAGGTGGTCTCCTGGTGGTCCACAGTCCCCAACTCCTGCAAATCAGAGTACAGTTGTACATAACAACGCTCCCGGTATAAATATAAATCCCAAAAAGTACCATATTTGCTATTTTTCAAATAGCACGAGAAAAGAGGAATTTTTCACCTCTAAACAGTGCTCAGAAAAATCCAGAAAAATTACGGTTGCGTTCCTCGCGAAGAGTAGATCAAAATCGACTCTTTAAACGTCTCAATCTGATGCTCCTACGCCAAGATAAAAATCGGAGAAGTTGACACTGTCCAGAAATTTCCACAGCAAAAAGGGGGGTCAAAGAGACCTCGGGAAACGTGCCAAAAGTATGAAATGGAGCAAAGTGATCAACACGGAAATCGAAGCCTTACCTCTTAGGAACGCGCTGTCGCAAAAATCGTCCAAAAATTCCTCCTGGTTAGCCCACAGGGAATTTTCGACGGAACTGCGACGGGAAATGGGCCGAAAAAGAAAACCGTCGCAGTGCGCCGCGTCGCAGATAACTCACTAACTGTAACTCCAAAAATTCAGAGATTTGGAGGAGAGAGAGAAGAGAGAGAGAGGAAGAAATTTCGTAGAGGGCACTTTCTCTGTTTCTCTCTCTAAGGGCTCGAAAACCGAGGTGCAAAGAGAGGGGGTGGGGGGCCCTATTTATAATGGGCTGAGGCTCCACACAGGATCGGATCCGAACAGGAAACACCGAAACGGGCCAACCAAAACGCGCCACGTGTCCACAAAACAGGGAACAGCCTGTGTAAGGGCCACTCAGAAGACGCCACGTGTCCACGTGGAGCACGGGCCCGGTCCCCGCGCCGGGTCTTCCGGATCCTGTCAGCCAATCCGGGTGTGCCACGTGTCACATCCCCGTGGACTTCTAGAAGCCGGCCAACCAATGGGGAAGCGCCACGTGGCAAGGGGAGGCTTCGGTGCTCCCGGTGCACGCCCGGCCCATGGACCGTGCACCCGCGCTGCGCGCCTCCGCACTCTGCCGCTGTGCCGCCGCTGCGCCGCTGCCCGCCGCCGTGCGCCGCCGCCCGCCGCCGCTCGCCGCTCGCCGCCGGCGGCCGGAACAGTAATTCCGGCCGGCGGTTACTGTTCTGGTGAACAGTACCAAGTGCCGAAAAAATAAAGCGAATATACCATTTCGATCGTTTTCGCGCGCTGAGTCCAAATCCGCTGTCCATTTCGCCAAATTCTCATCCGAAATTTTGCCGGAAGCTCCCGGAAAATTCTATTTGCTCCGATTTTCGCCCAGAGTCTATATTAAATATCCAATTTCGATTCTACAAGCTCTGCTTCACCGGATAAGCTCCCTACAGTCACTGTTTAATGTTGCACAGTTCCTGCGGGAGTCCGGATCATCACATCCTCCCCCACTAAAAAGAGTTTCGTCCTCGAAACGAGACTAAACAATAATCCTCAGTCCGATGTCTCGAATAAGTAGGGGTGAGCATCCCTCATCTCCGACTCGAGCTCCCATGTAGCCTCGCGCTCGTCATGATTGCTCCATTGGATCTTCACATAGGGAATGGCCCGACTGCGTAATTCTTTCACCTCTCGATCCAGAACTCGCAGTGGGCGTTCTTCATACCTCA
Organism: Tillandsia leiboldiana; assembly: GCA_029204045.2. Lineage (NCBI taxonomy): Eukaryota > Viridiplantae > Streptophyta > Magnoliopsida > Poales > Bromeliaceae > Tillandsia > Tillandsia leiboldiana. Next base: position 1,153,680 of record CM055074.1, on the reverse strand, counting down.
AATCCTCGCTGATCTCAAGCGGTGTGAAGTCGATGACGTGCGATGGGTCGAAGATATACTTTCTTAAAGTAGAAACATGAAATACATCATGAACACCAGCAAGCCTTGGAGGAAGTGCGAGTCGGTAGGCAACTGGCCCGATACGCCCCAATACCTCAAAGGGTCCAATATATCGGGGGCTAAGTTTCCCACGAATGCCGAACCTCCTGATTCCTTTGGATGGCGAGACTTTCAGGAATACATGATCTCCAACCTGAAATTCTAAGTCTCGTCGCCGAACATCGGCATAACTCCTTTGTCGGCTTTGGGCGGTTTGAAGATGCTTCCGAATCACTCGGACCTTCTCCTCTGCCTCTAACAACACATCTGGTCCCAAGGTCCGCCTCTCGCCCACATCACTCCAATAAAGTGGTGATCGACACTTGCGTCCATACAATGCTTCAAACGGAGCCATCTGAATGCTCGCTTGAAAGCTATTGTTGTACGCGAATTCAGCCAAAGATAAATGTCGAATCCACCCTCCGCCGAAATCCAGGACACAAGCCCTTAACATGTCTTCCAGGATTTGTATAGTCCGCTCTGACTGCCCATCAGTCTGCGGATGAAAAGCTGTACTGAACCTGAGTTCAGTTCCCAAGGCTGTTTGCAAACTCTTCCAGAAATGCGAAACAAACCTCGGGTCTCTATCTGATACTATGGAGGCTGGTACTCCATGTAATCTTACTATCTCATCTCGATATAGCTGGGCTAGTCGCTCAAGTGGCCATGTAGTCTGCATGGGCAGAAAGTGCGCCGACTTGGTAAGTCTATCTACAACTACCCAGATAGCGTCTGCTCCTCCCTGTGCCCTTGGCAATCCGACCACGAAATCCATCGTAATGTGGTCCCATTTCCACTCGGAAATTGGGAGACTTTGTAACTTGCCAGCTGGCACTCGATGCTCAGCTTTCACCTGCTGACAAGTTAAACACTGAGCCACAAATCTCCCAATATCCCTCTTCATGCCTTTCCACCAGAAGTGTGCCTTGAGGTCTTTATACATCTTAGTCCCACCAGGATGTAGGGTATAAGGTGTATAATGGACCTCTCGCAATATCTGTTCTCTAATCTCCACATCTATTGGCACACATGCTCGGTTTCTGTACCTTAGTACTCCCGAGGCATCTACCGAAAAGTCCCCTGACTGATCACTCGGAATCTGATCTCTAATCCTGGTCAAGTGGGGGTCCTCACTCTGTTTCTCCCTGATCCTGTCCAACAGAGTGGGCTGCAAGACTAAAGATGTCAGTCTAGCAGTGACCCCAGGGGACACAACCTCTATCTCGAGTCGTCTCATCTCCTCTAATAGCGGTGCCTGGTCTGTGATCAACATAGACAAACTTTGCACCGCCCTCCTACTCAAGGCATCAGTGACCACATTAGCCTTGTCTGGGTGGTAGAGAATATCTACATCATAATCCTTTAATAGCTCTAACCACCTACGTTGCCTCAAATTCAACTCCTTCTGCGTGAACAGGTATTTTAGGCTCTTGTGGTCGGTGTAGATTTCACAATGCTCCCCATATAGATAATGACGCCAGAGCTTTAGTGCAAAAACCACGGCAGCGAGCTCCAAGTCATGGGTAGGGTAATTCTTCTCATAATCCTTGAGTTGCCTTGATGCATAAGCAATTACCCTCCCTTCCTGCATCAGCACACAACCAAGTCCGCTGTGTGATGCGTCACTATAGATCACATATCCTTTTCCCATAACAGGAAGGGAAAGGATAGGAGCGGTCATCAGTCTATTTTTCAGCTCCTCAAAGCTCTTTTGACAGTCCTCACTCCAGATAAACTTCACTCCCTTACGCGTCAAGCGAGTGAGGGGTGTGGAGAGCTTCGCAAAGCCTTCCACAAACCGACGGTAATACCCAGCTAAACCCATAAAGCTACGTACCTCAGAAACCGTCGTCGGTCGGGGCCAATCACGGACTGCCTCAATCTTCGCTGGGTCCACCGCCACACCTGCAGTGGAAATCACATGGCCCAAGAAGACTACCTCCCGAAGCCAAAACTCGCACTTTGCCAGCTTGGCATACAACTTCTTCTCTTGCAGAAGTTGCAGCACGATCCTTAAGTGCTCCTCATGCTCAATATTTCTTCGGGAGTAAATCAAGATATCATCAATGAATACTACTACGAATCGATCCAAGTATAGTCGGAAGATCCGGTTCATTAAATCCATGAATGCGGCAGGGGCATTAGTTAGCCCAAAAGGCATAACTGTAAATTCATAATGCCCGTACCGTGATCTAAATGCCGTTTTCGGAATATCCTCGGCCTTCACCTTCAACTGGTGGTAACCAGACTGCAAATCTATCTTAGAGAAGACACAAGACCCTTGCAGCTGATCAAAAAGATCATCGATGCGCGGCAAAGGGTACTTGTTCTTGATGGTCACTTTATTTAATTCTCTATAGTCCACACATAATCGAAGTGACCCATCCTTCTTTTTCACGAATAGCACCGGCGCTCCCCAAGGCGACACACTCGGCCTAATAAAGCCCTTATCCATTAAATCCTGAAGTTGCGCCTTAAGCTCTCGCAACTCAGCCGGTGCCATCCGGTAAGGAGCCTTTGAGATTGGCGCAGTTCCCGGAACTACGTCAATCACAAACTCAATCTCCCTATCTGGCGGCATGCGAGTCAGCTCAGGTAGGAAAACATCCGGGAACTCGCGGGCAATAGGGATATCCCCGAGTTCCGGTGCCGCCGTAGGCCCCTCAACAACACTAGCCAAAAAGGCTACACATCCTCGATGGATCATCTGCCTTGCTCGGGAAGTCGAAACCATAGAGGCAAAGAAAGCACTCTGACATCCCCGGTATACCATCATCTCCTGGCCTGGTTCTCTAAAAGTGACCGTCCTTGCGGCACAGTCAATAGTCGCGAAATACCGAGCCAGCCAGTCCATCCCTAGGACCACATCGAAGTCCTTCAATTGTCTCAGGACCAACAGGTCAGCTGGCATAATCCAGGACTCGATTTGCATCGGGCAGGACCAACAACACTCCTCCACGTGCAAGGTGTGATCGGGAATCTGAACCTCTCGTGCACGTGGCAAAAGTCCTACCTCTATCCCATGTAATGATGCAAATGATTTACTAATAAAAGAATGCGATGCTCCAGTATCAAATAATGTACGAGTCCTAATGCCAGAAAGTAAGGTGATACCTGCCACCACGCGATCTGCTGCCGAAGAGTCCTCTACCTGTGCAGCATACACTCGCCCACTTTGAGCTGGAGGGCGATACTCCGTGGGATGGGAAGAAGATGGCCAGCTTGCTGGAGCATATGGCCGCTGAGCCGTCGACCGTTGCTGAGACGAAGAAGGAGCAGATGCTGAAGAAGGAGCCGTCGATGGTGCATATGGGCAGGCAGCTCGGAGGTGGCCAGACTGTCCACACCGATAACAGCGGCCAAACCTCAGATCACAAGCATCAGAGTTATGCTGTCCCTGGCAGAAAATGCACCTAACCGTAGCCTGGGGCTGCCTCGCCTGCTGCCTCTGTCACGGAGGCCCTTGCTGCCGCGACTGCGATCTCTGCTGATGCGAATGCTGTTGCTGCTGATGCTGCGGTGGCCTCTGGGATCCCCCAGGCCCTCGCCGCTCAGAACGCCCACGGCCGAAAAACTGAGGCCGTGGCGGTCGTGGCGGCCTCCAAGAACTGGCTTGTCCCCCGTCGTCCTGCGCTGGTCGCTTCCTGTCTGCGCCTTGAGCGACCAGGCCCCCACGTCTGGCGACGACGTGGTCTCCCCTCTCAACCCACTGGGCATGCTCTGCTGCCTCCTCCAAGGTCTGTAGTCTCTGAGCATGCACCAGAGTATAGATTTCTGGGCGCAGGCCCGACTCAAAGAGCTCCACCTGGTGCGGTCCATCCCTGGCGACATATGGTACGCAGTTGAGTAACCGCGTGAACTCCTGAAAATAGTCTAATGCCGTCCGGTCGCCTTGCTGAAGATTCTTCAAATCATCTTCCAGCTTTTTCTTCATACTCGTGGAAAAGTACGTATCCAGAATCATCTTCTTGAACTCAGACCAGGGTAGCTGTCGAGTGATTTGAAATTCCAGTGGCTCCACCCGACGGCACCATGCATCAGCATCCTCGTCTAAACAGTGTACAGCCATATGTACCCTGTACTTCTGGTCAATGAAGAAGTCCCGGAATAACTTCTCCATTGACGAAAGCCAAGTCCCAATCTCCCAAGGCTTAATATTCCGCCCTGAAAATCTGGGCGGTCCCCGCTTACAGAACTGAGTAAGTTTGTCAGCAATCTCCTGCTCCTCCGCAGGAGTCAATGGCCGGATTGTCCCCTGAGCAACAGGGGATGCCGAGGTCACCGGTCCAACTGGGGAAGCCACAGCAGGGGAGGGTGGTACGGGAGAACTCCCCGGGGGTGCAACAACAGGCTGCGCCCTCTGTTCTAACATTTGCGTCAGCCGACCCATGGCCTCCTCCTGACGCCGCACGGCCTCTGACATCTGGGCCATCTGAGCCTGCAGCTCCTGCACCTCACTCTGCTGGCCCTGCTCGGACTCTTCCGGCTCGGGCTCAGTGTAAGAACTGGTGCTGAAATCAGTCTCTTCTTCAGCTCCTCAAAACTCCGCTGACACTGCTCAGTCCAAATGAACCTCATCCCCTTCCTAGTCAAACAGGTCAGGGGAGTAGAGAGCTTCGCAAAGCCCTCTACAAACCGACGGTAGTAGCCTGCCAAGCCCAGAAAGCTCCGGACCTCCGTCACCGTCGTCGGTCTCGGCCAATCCCGAACTGTATCAATCTTCGAAAACACTGTGGCTCCCTGCAACTGATCAAATAAATCATCTATCCGTGGAAGAGGGTACTTGTTCCGGATGGTCACTTTATTCAACTCCCGATAATCCACACACAAACGAAGTGACCCATCCTTCTTCTTCACAAATAAAACTGGCGCTCCCCACGGAGAAACACTAGGCCTGACAAAGCCCCTATCCATAAGATCCTGAAGCTTGGCCTTCAACTCCCTCAACTCGGCAGGTGCCATCCTATACGGCGCCTTCGAGATTGGTGCGGTTCCCGGTACCACATCAATCACAAACTCCACCTCCCTCTCCGGCGGCATCGTCGTCAACTCAGGGGGAAACACATCTGGGAACTCGCGGACAACAGGAATATCCTCGAGTCCCAGTGCCGCCGTAGGCACCTCCACAATCGTCGCTAAGAAAGCGGTGCAGCCCCTACTAATCATCCGCCTAGCCCTCGCCGAAGAAACAGTCATCGCAAAGAAGGTGCTCTGGCAGCCTCTGAAGACGAACTCCTCCTGTCCAGGCTCGCGGAGGGTCACCGTCCTCTCTCTGCAGTCTATAACAGCATAGTACCTCGACAACCAATCCATACCTAGCACGACGTCGAAATCCTGGAGCTGCCGCAAGACAAGCAAGTCTGCCGGCAAAATCCAGGATCCCAACTGCACAGGGCAATCCCTACAATACTCCTCGACATGCAAGACATGATCTGGTATCTGAACCTCTAATGCATGCGATAAAGAAACTACCTCTATACCATGAAGGGATGCAAATGCTCTACTGATAAAAGAATGCGATGCACCGGTATCAAAGAGAGTACGAGTACGAACTGCAGAAATCAAAATAATACCTGCGACGACATGCTCTGCTGCTGTAGCATCCTCTACCTGAGCGGCATAGACTCGACCGCTCGGCGCCGGGGGATGTCGCTCTGGCTGTCGCGAGGACGATGGAGCAAAATCTGGCCTACCGGAGGTCGCCGAAGGTCCTGCTGACTGACGAGGAACGAAGGATGCAGAAGCTGATGAAGGAGCTGGGTAACCTGCCCTGGGGCACGCCCTCGCGAAGTGACCGGTCTGCCCGCAACGGAAACAGCGGTCCCGACCCTGCGGGCACTGGGCTGGTGAGTGCGGTCCTCCACAGATGATACAACGGTCGGGGCGCGGCTGCCGCGAAGTCTGCTGCTGCTGCGAAGACTGCTGCTGCTGCGAAGACTGCTGCTGTCGAGGTGGTCGACGCTGCTGCTGCTGCTGCTGGAACTGACGAGATCCCCCAGATCTCTGCCGCCCCTGATACCCCCGTCCCTGAGAGTGGAAACGGGGTGGTTTCGGGGGTCCCTGTCTACTCGACTGCCCCTCCTCAAACTGCGCCGGGCGCTTCGCCCCAGGAGTCACAACGGGGGCTGGAGTCACCTCTGCCATCACGGCCTCACCACCCTCCACATAAAGTGCCTGCTCCATCGAGGCCTCTAAAGTCTGTAATCTGAGGGAGCGGACCAACTGATAAATGTCCCGACGCAACCCTCTCTCGAACATGTAGATCCGGTGGGTCTCATCTCTGGCCACGTGGGGCATACTAGCCAACAGCCGATTGAAATCGGCTATGTACGCGTGTACGGGCCTATCTCCCTGGCGGAGATTCCTCAGCTGCTCCTCCAAGCTCTGTCGAACACTCTCGGGAAAGAAGGCCCCAAGAAGCATACCGCGAAACTCTGCCCAAGAGATAAACTGGGTCCCAGGCGGACCTGCGGGTCGCACACGCCGCCACCAGGCCTCGGCATTGCTCTCCAGAAAATGAGTAGCCAACAGAACTCGAAACCTCTCATCAATAAAAAGGCTCTCGAAATGGCGCTCCATAGCTGTAACCCAAGACTCAGCCGCCCACGGCTCAGCACTCATGCCCGAAAAGCGGGGTGGATCAAACTTGCGAAACCTCAACAAAAGACCCACCAAAACCTGCTGCTCTGCCAAAGTCAAAGATCCCGACGTCCCAGACGGTGGCCTACTGGAAACAGGCTCAGCCGGAACTGCTGGTGCAGGCTGCACAACCGGGGGTGCCACCACAGGGGAAGAAGGCACCGGAGAACTCTCAGGGGGTACCACCGCCGGCTGCGCTCTCTGCTCCAACAAGAGCGTCAACCGACTCACAGCCTCCTCCTGGCGTCGAGACGCCTCAGCCAACTGTGCCACCTGGGCACGGAGCTCCAAAACCTCGCTCTCCTGTCCCTGCCCCGAGTCCTCCTGCTCGGGCTCAGAGGACGAAGGCTGCGAACGCGTCACCATCGAGCGTAGAGGAGGCATCCCCACCTGAGGGACAAGGCAAACAATCAGAACCCAAATCATCTCTCGACCCAATCTAGCGAAAGTCAGAAGGCATGTCCCCCTTTCCGAAGTACTATGTTGTCTGCAGCCAACATAGTTGCCACCGAAGGAAGACATGTCAATCGCTCACCCCGAACCGCTCGGGAGAGTTAGAAATCCAATCAGGACTCTCGCTAAAATCACGACTCTCACGCGAGTCATCCTAGGGTCCAACCACATGCCTAGGGTTCCTAAGTCCTCCAAGACCTACATCCTAGGCTCTGATACCACTCTAATCTGTCACGCCCCGGGGCGATACTGCGCCCCGGCTCGCCAACAGATCCGCCGCCCATACGGGAAGCCCCGTATAGGCGTAGCGACTAACCTGCAAGAAAACATCTACACTAGCAGATATCAGAGCTGAAAGAGAAAAGCTGGAAAGAAATACATAAAATAAAACTACAACTCTTAAATATACAGACCAACCTCACCGAAATACAGGAGTCTCTCATAAAAGCAGGAAAGGAAGGTACAACTCAAAACCTCACTACAAAAGTCACTCGACATAACACACACCAAAATGGAACTGGGGTACATCTACTCACACACTGAAGACGACAGGAGGGGATCTATCTCGCGACGCCCTTACCTCGGTCAGAAGGAGCTGGATCAGCAACAAGAGCTGCAGGAACTGGAGCAGAAGTCCCTGGGGAGAAAACACCACGACGGGTGTGAGAACTACATCCCACAGTAGTTCTCAGTGGGTGCCGCCAACAAGCCCGACGGTCTGCCCACTAAGTCTACCAGAGGCAAAAGTAACATATGCAGTGCTATAAGGAAAGCGGGGAAAAGTAACTCTACAGCTACTATGCCTCTATCTAGATGCTCAACAGTGGAACAGAAAGAACATAATGCCACAAGTAACTCTCCTCCCTGATCACCCAATCAAAACTGACTGCCACATCGGGTCCAGTCAAACCTGCGCCAACCTACTGCCGTTACGTCCCGGAGGAGCGGACTTACGTAGGGCGTCCGTGGCTGCCAACGAAAGCACAGCCAGAGGGACCACTGCAACAACAAGTCGCTAAAGAACATCTCAAACTCACGCCGGTACACAACCCGGTCTCGCCTACTCCGGAGTGGCCCTCGAGGGGAGCGACCCGCTCGAGTCAAAGTAACCCATAAGTATCACTGTAAAGTATCACTGTAAAGCTCTAATGTGGCTCATGCAGGCTATGATCCAATTCTCGATCAATAAGATCGACCACCAAACAAATCACTGACTCACTCACTGGCTGGAATCTACACAGCTGAAACTCACTGTCTCTCTGACAGTTTCCAAGAACCCAGATCTACCATCACTATCACTCTCCCAAAGAAATCAAATCTAAAGACTGCTATCAACTCCACTCGGTCCCCAGACACGAGTGCAAATGCATCCCACAATCACCCGACCTCTCGGCCCACAACTCGGGCGAGGAAAAGCTAAGTCCATAGTGAAATGAAGTATCGTGATGTGGAATGTCTAGAGCAATAAAAAAAACCTAGCCCAAGTTGGAGTTTTTCTACAGACTGGCTGAACATGATACATATGACAGGGGTGCTAGGTCAAATTCCAAGATTTCATTACTTAACATAGTGCCGGAATCAAAAGATTCAACAACTGATATACAAGATACAACATACAGTTTTACACATGCTAATACTCCAATTTCTAACATGCATGATCCTACACACATAGAATTAGTACACAGTCCAGAGTTCTTGGAAGCAAGGTCACCCACCTGAAAGTGCTAACTGTCCGGAATCGTACAGCTGAGAAAGCCCACAACTGTCAAATCACAAATCCCACCAAGCCAACAACACGGTAGAAGTGCTCACAAACTCCTGGGTACAAACATACACCAAAATTACACTTTAAACCACACAAATTCCAAAATCCCAAAATCTGTGATGAACAGTCCCATTCACACGAAATTTTCACCTGAAAAACTTCCTCCAAAAATTCCAATAAAAATATGACGGCGATCCTCGCGAAGAGTAGATGTCGATAGAGTCCTGAAACGTCGAATTCCGATGTCCGGATGAGGAGATAAAAATCCGACAAGTAGGTGCTGTCCAAATCAACCAACAGTCGCAAAGGGGGTTAAAAATGTACCCAGAACCCCAAGAAAAGCTCGGATCCAGAAAAAGTGTCCAACACGAAAAATGTAGATTTACCTCTTACGAAACCGTCACCGCAGAAATCGTCCAAAAATAATGTCGGGGTAGCCCGGTAGACCTCCCAGACTAAACTGCGACGAAAATGGGCCTCCAACAGTAGATCGTCGCTCCGCACCCCGATGTAGAAGTCGCCGTCGTCGCGGCCTCCAAAAATTCTGAACCTTCGCCGGAAGATGCACAAGAGGGAGAGAAAGAAAATTGGTAAAGGGCTCAGGGGCTAAAACTCTCGGGAAAAGCTTCAAAAACGAGCCCCAAGGGGCCTATTTATAGGCCTCACCCGAAATCAGCCCAAAAGACAAGTCAAAGGGGCTTTCGGGCCCACTTTCGGGTGCCCGGAACATTCGGGCGCCTACAGTGTTGGGCCCGGCCCAACACTGTGCGCGCCCGGATTGATCCGGTGCCGCCACGTGTCCCCCCGAACAGGGGACAGCGGTGCGGGGCCACCCGATGGCCGCCACGTGTCCGGCCCCGCGCTCCCCGCGCCCGGCGCACATGCGCCCACCAATCATGGCGCGCCACGTGTAGCGAGGTCCACGACGGCGACCACGGGCCGCGGTTCACGGCGGCCCACCCGGGTCGCTGCGCCCGCCAACCAGCGGGCGACACGTGGCCCGGCGGGTCCATCGTGCGCCGCGCCCGGCGCGGTCCACGCGCTGTCGCGCGTGCGTTGACCCGCCAACCGGCGTCTGCCACGTGGCACTGTGCCGCGTCGCATACGCCAGGTGCGTATGGACCGACCAACCAGAAGAAGCCACGTGGCCCGCCCCGGTCCACTGCACCAACCGCGCGCCCCCGTGGACCAAGCCGCGTGAGCCCGCCAATGGGCAGCCGCCACGTGTCCAGGCGCCGGTCCATGCACCAGCGCCCAAGCTCTGTGGACCGAGCGGTATGCGCCGGCCCAAACAGAAGCTGCCACGTGGCAGGGGCTGGTCCACGGCTGTTCCCATGCACCAAAATGCGCGAAAAACTTCCGGGAGTCCGTTTTTGGGCATCCGGACTCAGAATTTAACAAGCAAATAGCCGTTTTCAAGCGTTTTTCCGTGCTGAATCCATTTCCGACCTCTGTTTGGCCTAATTCTTTTCCGAAATTTCGGCAAACCCAGCCGAAAGCCAACACAGCAAATAATATCACACAGGGTCCATCTGTGGCATCCTATTGATGCACCATGGGCCAGATACACCAATGATAGGTGTTCTAACAGTGGATTCATCGGAAGAACGTTGCATGGGAATCAGGGCCACTACATCCTCCCCCACTAAAAGGAAGTTTCGTCCTCGAAACAAAGTAAGGTAGAACAGGCGTACCTCAACCAGTAGTCTCGAACAGAAAAGGGTAAGCAGATCTCATCTCTGTCTCTAGCTCCCAAGTAGCCTCTCGCTCTTCGTGATTGCTCCATAAGATCTTCACATACGGGATGGCTCGGTTGCGCAATTCCCTCACCTCACGAGCAAGAATCCGCAACGGGCGCTCCTCATAAACCAGGTCCTCACCGATCTCCAAGGGAGTGAAGTCAACCACATGCGACGGATCAAAGACATATCTCCTCAGGGCTGAGACATGAAAAACATCGTGTACACCGGCCAAACGTGGAGGAAGAGCAACTCTATAAGCCACAGGGCCTACCCTCTCAAGTACCTCAAAGGGTCCAACAAAACGGGGACTAAGCTTCCCACGCACTCCAAATCTCCGGACCCCTTTCGAAGGCGAGACCTTTAAGAATACATGGTCACCAATCTGAAACTCTAGGTCTCGCCGTCGAGTATCTGCATAACTCTTCTGACGACTCTGGGCCACCTCAAGGTGTCGACGAATAACTCTGACTTTCTCCTCAGCCTCCAAAAGAAGATCTGGTCCCAAAGTCCTCCTCTCACCCACATCACTCCAATACAAGGGTGACCGACACTTGCGTCCATACAACGCCTCAAACGGAGCCATCTGAATGCTCGCCTGATAGCTGTTGTTGTACGCAAACTCAACCAAAGATAAGTGTCGGTACCACCCCCCTCCAAAATCCATAACGCACGCTCTCAGCATATCCTCGAGGGTCTGTATAGTGCGCTCAGACTGGCCATCAGTCTGTGGGTGGAATGCAGTGCTGAATCTGAGCTGGGTCCCCAAAGCTGACTGTAAACTCCCCCAGAATCGTGACACAAACCTCGGATCCCGATCTGAAACAATCGACGCAGGTATCCCGTGTAGCCTCACTATCTCGTCCAAATACAACTGTGCCAGACGCTCCAATGACCAAGTCATCTGAACAGGCAAGAAATGCGCAGACTTGGTGAGTCTATCAACAATAACCCAAATCGCGTCGGCTCCACTCTGTGCTCTCGGCAGCCCTGTAACAAAGTCCATGGTGATGTGGTCCCATTTCCACTCGGGAATTGGAAGACTTTGTAACTTGCCAGCAGGAACCCGGTGCTCTGCTTTCACTTGCTGGCAAGTTAGACAGTGAGCCACAAATCTTCCAACGTCCCGCTTCATTCCGGACCACCAAAAATGTGCCTTGAGGTCCTTATACATCTTAGTACCACCAGGATGAATGGTATAAGGTGTATAATGAGCCTCACCCAAAATCTGGTCTCTGATCTCTGAATCCGAAGGCACACACACTCGGTCCCTGTACCGCAGTACTCCCGAGCTATCCACTGTAAAATCCCATATAAGATCTGCCTGAATCTGTGATCTAATCCTCTCCAAGTGGGGGTCCTCACTCTGCGTCTCCCTAATCCTGTCCAACAGAGTGGGCTGCAAGACCATAGACATCAGTCTAGCAGAGACCCCAGGGGATACAACCTCAATCTGGAGTCGCCTCAACTGCTCAATCAACGGGGCCTGCTGCGTGACCAACATGCTCAAGCTCTGCACTGACCTCCGACTCAAAGCATCTGCTACCACATTGGCCTTGCCGGGATGATAGAGGATACTCACATCGTAATCCTTCAGTAACTCCAACCACCGGCGTTGCCTCAGGTTCAGCTCCTTTTGAGTAAACAGATACTTTAAGCTCTTATGATCCGTGTAGATCTCACAATGCTCACCGTAGAGGTAATGCCGCCACAGCTTCAATGCGAACACCACAGCTGCCAGCTCTAAATCATGAGTAGGGTAATTCTTCTCATAATCCTTTAATTGTCGTGAAGCATAAGCAATTACCCTCCCATGCTGCATCAAGACACAACCCAAACCGCTGTGCGAGGCGTCACTGTAAATCACGTAGCCATCTCCCATCACTGGCAGTGTAAGAACTGGTGCTGAAATCAGTCTCTTCTTCAGCTCCTCAAAACTCCGCTGACACTGCTCAGTCCAAATGAACCTCATCCCCTTCCTAGTCAAACAGGTCAGGGGAGTAGAGAGCTTCGCAAAGCCCTCTACAAACCGACGGTAGTAGCCTGCCAAGCCCAGAAAGCTCCGGACCTCCGTCACCGTCGTCGGTCTCGGCCAATCCCGAACTGTATCAATCTTCGAAAACACTGTGGCTCCCTGCAACTGATCAAATAAATCATCTATCCGTGGAAGAGGGTACTTGTTCCGGATGGTCACTTTATTCAACTCCCGATAATCCACACACAAACGAAGCGACCCATCCTTCTTCTTCACAAATAAAACTGGCGCTCCCCACGGAGAAACACTAGGCCTGACAAAGCCCCTATCCATAAGATCCTGAAGCTGGGCCTTCAACTCCCTCAACTCGGCAGGTGCCATCCTATACAGCGCCTTCGAGATTGGTGCGGTTCCCGGTACCACATCAATCACTGTAGAGTACCGGGACTTTGGATAGCGCGCCGACCACACAGATGGCTTGGAGCAGAGAGTTGCCTTGGGCATGCTGCATTTGAGGTTACTGTTCATGCCGAGTTGATTCGGATCAACGCGGAAGCTCCAGCTCGATTCTGGGTTTTTCCGGGCTTTGTAGGCCGATTGGGGATGAGATTGGAAATTTTCGACTTCACCGTGGAGCGCCGGAAATTCAGGAACACTTGGAACAGGTGTACTTTCACATTACAGCGAAGTTCGGGAGGTTCCGGACTGACGCGGAGGGCCCGGAGGCAAAAAGTGAGTCGGAACTGGCAATTTTGGAGCCGGTAATTGATTTGAGCACCCCGACTCAACGGATAAGCTATTTGAGGAGAAAAAGCTGTGGACACGTGTACTTTTGATTTACAGCGAGGTTCGGGAGGTTCCGGACTGACGCGGAGGACCCGGGGGCAAAAAGTGAGTTGGAACTGGCAATTTTGGAGCCGGTAAGTGATTTGAGCACCCCGCCTCAACGGATGAGCTTTTTGGAGAGAAAAAGCTGTGAGCGCGTGTATTTTCGATTTACAGCGGAGTTCGGGAGGTTCCGGGCAGCGGCGGAGAGCCCGAAGGTAAAAAGTGAGTTGGAGTTGGAGTTTGGAGTTAATTAATTAATGGATTTAATTAATAAAGCTTTTGCTTTATAAAAGCTTCTCCACCTCCACCCTCTGCAGCAGGAAAAGAGAAAGAAAGGAAAGAGAAAGAAAGGAAAGGAAAAGAGAGGAAAAGGAAGAAGAAAAGGAAGAAGAGGAGTTTCGAGCCGATCGTGGATTTTTGGACTCGCCGTTGGAGGCCGTGCGAAGCTCGGGGGCGTGCGACGTGCGACGACGAGGTAAGCAATTTCTCCTTTTTGAGGTTTCTTGGAGTTTTTGAGCTTTAGGGATTTTTATAATTGGATTTTAATTGCTAAAAATGGTTTTTTTTGGATTAAATCGGATTTTCGGATTTATCGGATTTTTCGGAGCTTTTATGGGATTTGCCGTCGCCGGCGGCCGCGCGCGCGCGCAACGGCGCACGCGCGGCGCCAGGGTGCTGCTGTTGGCAGCACCCTGCGGCATCTTGCCGCTGGGCGCGGCGCCGCGTGCAGCAAAGAGCGGCACGCGGCGCTGCCGGGCCGCGCGCAGGGGCGCGCGGCAGGGCCGCGCGCAGGTGCGCGCGGCATCTCCTGGCCGCGCGCAGGCGCGCGCGGCAGGGCCGCGCGCAGGGGCGCGCGGCAGGGCCGCGCGCAGGTGCGCGCGGCACCTCCTGGCCGCGCGCAGGCGCGCGCGGCAGGGCCGCGCGCAGGGGCGCGCGGCAGGGCCGCGCGCGTGCGCGCGGGCCCTCCTGGCCGCGCGCAGGGGCGCGCGGCAGGGCCGCGCGCCTGTGCGCGCGGGCCCTCCAGGCCGCGCGCAGGCGCGCGCGGCAGGGCCGCGCGCAGGGGCGCGCGGCAGGGCCGCGCGCGTGCGCGCGGGCCCTCCTGGCCGCGCGCGGGCGCGCGCGGCAGGGCCGCGCGGCAGGGCTGCGCGCGGGCCCGCGCGCAGCGCCGCTGGGCGCCGCGCGCAGCGCCGCTGGGCGCTGCGCGGTGCGCTCCGGCACCGCGCAGCGGGTCGCCGCGCGGCGCTGCCTGGTTGGGCGCCGTGCGGCGGGCCTCCCTCGTCGCGCGGCTGGGTTTTCGCCGCTCGGCGTGCTCCCGGGACAGCGGTGGCGCCTCGGTTTGCGTGCCGGCACCGTTTTTCGCCGTCAACCGTTGTTTCCCACCGTTGCCCGCTGTCTTTCGCGGGTTTTCGCCGTGTTTTCGCCGTCGGAGCCGTGGGCCGCCGTCGGCCGCTGTTTTCGCTCGCTGTTTTGCGCAGTTTTTTCGCCGTTTTTCGCGAGCAGGTTGCGAGCAGTTTCGCAAGCGGTTCCGCTGTTTCGCTCGCTGTTTTTGCGCAGTTTTTCGCCGTTTTTCGCGAGCAGGTTGCGAGCAGTTTCGCAAGCGGTTTCGCTGTTTTCGCTCGCAGATTTCGCGCAGTTTCGCGCAGGTTTTCGCGCAGGTTTCCGCCGTTTTTCGCGAGCAGTTGTCGAGCGGTTTGGCGCGTTTTTCGGGCAGATTTCGCGAGCAGTTTGCGCAGTTTTCGCTGGTTTTTCGCAAGCTGTTTTTGAGCTGTTTTTGCGCCGACGGGGCTGTTTTCGCCGTCGGGCGCTGGTTTTCGCCGACGGACTGTTTTTCGCCGTCGGGCGCTGTTTTTTCGCTGACGGAGGCTGTTTTTCGCCGTCGGATGCTCGGTTTTGACTGTGTGGATTGATTTTGCGATTTCTTCGCTTCTGGCAGCTTGCGGTGCGGTTTTAGCTTCCGCGGAGCGCGCGGTCGTGTGGTTGGTCGCCGCGTGCTCCGTTTTGCGTGCGGTTTCTGGCATCGGGCTTCGTGTTGCGTGCGGACCCCTTGGAGGCCAGGTAAGCCCGCTGTGCCAATTGCAAGTGTCGACGAGCAATTGGTGGCTTTCTGAGGTGGGTTGATTTTCTCTCCAAGTCTACGGACTTCCTTCTAATTCTAATGTGTTAGGACTGCATGCTAGTTTAAGTGTTTTCTTGGAACTTAACTAGCACCCCCGTCATATGTGCATGAGTTTGACCAGACCCGTTGTGAACCTTGATTTGGGCTAGGTTCCTTTATGCTTTAGACATCCCACATTTTGCTTATCCTTCGGGACTTAGAGTTTCCTCGCCCGGGTAGTGGGCCGAGTGGTCAGAGTGTTGTGGGACGGGTGTTGCACTCGGGCCCGGGGGGCCGAGTGGGGTCTGGTGGCAGGGTTAGGCCAGTGTTAGCATTTTGGGGAGCCGTTTCAGATAAACGGTGGTCCCGGGGGTTTTCCTTTCCACTGTTCTTCTCGTCACCACCAGGTTGGGATCGTGGTGCACGTGTGTTAGCAGGACCTTGAACCCAGAACCTTTTTGGATAAATACATGATTTTAGTCAGCCAATGTTTTCTCCCAAGCCTCGCAAGGTTGTCTGAGTCTGTTCTCGTCCGTTGGGACGAAGGCATCAGCTCTTCGAGGCTTGGGCATAAAACTTGATTTCAAAGGGTTTTCCTAAAAGAGACTAAAAATCATTAAAAGATGGATTTTTCTCAGATCGAATGGTTTTCTGAAATAAATGACATGGTTTCTTATAAACTTATCCACCCGAGCGGATTCGAGTGATCTGGGTTCTAAGGGCTGCTTTCTCTCTTGGGGACGTAGATGTTAGTCTCCCTGGGTTTCGGACCCTTCGTAGATCTGGCCGTGGAGTAGCTCCGGCCGTGAGTTGAGTGTTGAGTTCAGTGGAGTTGTGTTGTGGGAGCCGTGGGTGAGACGGTGGTCCCAGCTGTGTAGTACCTTCGTTGAGTGGGTCTGTGTTGTGAGATTGAGTCGTGGAGGGTTCTCCGACTGAGTTTGTTCTTTGAGCATCGAGATACCGATCTGTTTGATCGAGGACCACAGCCTGCAGGAGCCACTTGTGAGACAGTGATACTGATGAGATACTTGAGTTCGGTGGGGTCGCACCCCTCGAACCACGCCCGGGTGCGTTGATGATTCCGAGCCTGATGAGGCTGCGATGATGATACCGAGCCTGACGAGGCTTCGATGATGCGCCTAGTTCATATACTAGTGGTCGCTTGATACCCCTGGCCGTGCTACCATGGGGTCACTGTGTGAGATATTGAGTTTGTCCGTTGGGACACCCTGGTTGATACACCAGGGGGCGCAGGCTTGACTCGACTGGACCCGGGTGGGCAGTCGCCGAGATTTGAGATGTACTGAGAGAGTGATGGTGTAGCATGTGTCATAGTAGAGCGTCTTGGGCTTTGTACTTGTGGCATATTGTCAGCAGTGAGTGACTGCATTCCATCATCCATAGTCTCTTCTTATTGAGCATAGTAGATAGAGGCATGATAGCTGTAGATTCTTTTCCAGCTTATTATATTTATCATCAGTCTTTTCTCTATCTTATGCCTCTGGTAGACTTAGTGGGCAGACCGTGGTTCTTGGAGACGGTACCCACTGAGAACTACTGTAGGATGTAGTTCTCACACCCTCTGTCGGTGACAGGTTGCTGAGGCTTTCTTCCGTTCCTGCTGTGCTTGACTGGACGGACCGAGGACAGGGAGTCGCGTGATAGTTCCCTACCAGCATTGTTACTTTAGAGAGAGGTAGATGTACCATCCCGGATTGTGGGAGTTGGTTATGTTTCCTGTTTAGCTATCTCCCCTTGGATTTGTAGATGTTGTATAGGTGCACTACTTTTTGTATCATCTGATTTTGGGAGATAGGCTATGTGTTGTAGCAGCTTTGTAGTTGAGAAAAAAAATTTATAGTACAGCTTTTTATCCGCTCTGATATCTGTGTAGCTGTAGTTTTGTCTTTTGCAGGCTAGACGCTTCGTCTGTACGGCAGTTTCCGTACAGATGGCGGATCTGTTAGCGAGCCCGGGTCGCAGTTTCGACCCCGGGGCGTGACAGATTAGAGTGGTATCAGAGCCTAGGATATAGGTCATTGAGGACTTAGAAACCCTAGGCTTGTGGTTGGACATTAGGATGACTACGTGAGAGTCGTGACTTTTAGCGAGAGTCCAGATTGAGTTTTTACCTCTCCCTCGGGTTGGGATGAGTGATTTGATATGTTATTCTCTCAAAGTGATTATGTTGGCTGCAGACAACATAATACTTTAGGAAGGATAACAAATTTTAGACTCTCGCTGGATTGGGTCGTATGGTTGTTGTGTCCTGATGTTTGTTTTGTTTCAGCCACTTGCGATGCCGCCGAGACGTCGTGCAGCGACGAGCGGGCGTTTGACCTCAGCTGAGGAGCCCGGACGGCGGGCTGCCGAGCAGGCTAGGCAGGGTGAGGTACAGGATCTGCGGGCTCAAGGGGCCCAGATGTCGGATGCGTTGCGGCGCCAGGAGGAGAACATGGAGCGTGTGTTGCGCATGTTTGAGCTGAGAGCATCTCCCGAGGTAACGCCAGTAGTACTCCAGTCGCGACATCGTCGATTTCGACCCTGGTCGCACCACTGATGGTGCAGGAGCAGCGAGAGGTTGTCAACCGGTTGTTCTACTTCATCCAGTCCCATCCCCTGCAGATTTTGGGATTTAAGTTGGGGGCCTTGGGAGGCCGAGAACTGGATCGCTGCTATGGAAAAGCTGTTCAAGGATTTGTTCATCCTGGAGAAGCTTCAGGGCGCGGGATCTTGCGCCTTTCGTTTGGGACGCCGAGAGTTGGTGGCGTCGGGTTCGTCCTGTTGGACCACCGGGAGTGAGTTTCCGCGAGGGTTGAGCAGTGGGCCCCTTGTCACCAGGATGAGGTTTTGAGGTGGATTGTTGAGAGGGGACTGCACCTGGATATTTATCTCATTGTGTATTCTCGGCGAGTGCCGACCGTAGATGCAGCGATTGGGCATGTGCGATGGATTGGCCGAGGATCACTGATCACGTCCAGGAGGGACGGTGATTGAGGGACCAGCTCCAGAGAGAGAGTCTTCCGGTATGGCCTGAGTTCGGGTTGGCGGAGTGGATCGAGGTTGCCATGGTGCCAGCCCCAGGATCTGTGTCTCAGAGGAGACAGAGACCTGGAGGTTCTCGGCGGTTGAGGTGCCGAGATAGTGGATTGGAGACCGAGTTAGTGGTCGTCATGGTTATGGAACCTTGCAGCCGGGGCTGTGCCCGGTTAGTGTTCAGAACCCGGTAGAGGCTTTTTGAGCTTGCCCTGCGGTCAAGTGCATGGACTGAGGCCTGCGGTTGTTAGTATTTGAAGAATCGAGTTCTCCAGCTGTGTTGGAACGGGTTAGCAGCCAGACCCGTCGTGGACATTTGGATTTATTTCCGAAGTGGCTTAGAGCTTCAAGATCACTGGAGGATTGTGCAGCAACTCCTAAGAGGGGAGATGTTGGTTGCCTCGTCGAGAGATGTACCTGCGGAACTAGATAGTTTTGGTTGCTAAGGAGCAACGGAGGATTTTGCCTTTTGGAGACTTCGATCTTTTGGAAGCCGCTAGCCGCAGAAGGCTATGTTTATGGACTTGAGTTTACGCGGGGAGTTTGGACCGTGATTTTCGTCTGATAGGAAGAAGTGTAATTGAATCCTCGCACTTTATCGGCTTTTCTTCGTTGAAGTCGAACAAGGATTTGAGCTATCTGAAGCAACCGAAGAAATTCTTACTTGTGAAGTTATGGAATTTACGGTTGAGTTTACCCAGTGAAGGTTCGGCGATGCCTGTTTGTTGGGTTGAGCGACCACCTGAGAACCGAGAGGATGAGTTTGGGTTGCCGATTGGTGGGCGCCAGGTTAGCGGATCGCTTGGTACTTGGTATGACTTCCTTTCCTTGTGGTTGAGATCAGAGTTTTGCACCCCTACTTGGTTGAGTTGGTGGACTGTGGTTTTGGGTTGCGGCCACAGCTGGGACAGCTTCAACATCTCTCTCTCCTGGTTTTTCCGTTTTAACGCCGAAAATAGCAGCGGAATGAAAAATTTCGGAGGACTACTCCAGAAATGGAGGCGATGCGGGGACCTGTTCTGTTTTGATCGGGGCGAAGGCATCGGTCCTTTGGAAATTTTGGACTTTTCGCTATTTTCGGCTGCTTTTCTTTTGAGAGAGAGTTGGAGTTGATGATTTCCCGATGTAAGTTTCTTGTGGTAGGGTGTGTGTTTTGGTTTCGAGGACGAAACCTTTTGAAGGGGGGGAGAATGTAGAGTACCGGGACTTTGGATAGCGCGCCGACCACACAGATGGCTTGGAGCAGAGAGTTGCCTTGGGCATGCTGCATTTGAGGTTACTGTTCATGCCGAGTTGATTCGGATCAACGCGGAAGCTCCAGCTCGATTCGGGGTTTTTCCGGGCTTTGTAGGCCGATTGGGGATGAGATTGGAAATTTTCGACTTCACCGTGGAGCGCCGGAAATTCAGGAACACTTGGAACAGGTGTACTTTCAGATTACAGCGAAGTTCGGGAGGTTCCGGACTGACGCGGAGGGCCCGGAGGCAAAAAGTGAGTCGGAACTGGCAATTTTGGAGCCGGTAATTGATTTGAGCACCCCGACCCAACGGATAAGCTTTTTAAGGAGAAAAAGCTGTGGACACGTGTACTTTTGATTTACAGCGAGGTTCGGGAGGTTCCGGACTGACGCGGAGGACCCGGGGGCAAAAAGTGAGTTGGAACTGGCAATTTTGGAGCCGGTAAGTGATTTGAGCACCCCGCCTCAACGGATGAGCTTTTTGGAGAGAAAAAGCTGTGAGCGCGTGTATTTTCGATTTACAGCGGAGTTCGGGAGGTTCCGGGCAGCGGCGGAGAGCCCGAAGGCAAAAAGTGAGTTGGAGTTGGAGTTTGGAGTTAATTAATTAATGGATTTAATTAATAAAGCTTTTGCTTTATAAAAGCTTCTCCACCTCCACCCTCTGCAGCAGGAAAAGAGAAAGAAAGGAAAAGAGAAAGAAAGGAAAGGAAAAGAGAGGAAAAGGAAGAAGAAAAGGAAGAAGAGGAGTTTCGAGCCGATCGTGGATTTTTGGACTCGCCGTTGGAGGCCGTGCGAAGCTCGGGGGCGTGCGACGTGCGACGACGAGGTAAGCAATTTCTCCTTTTTGAGGTTTCTTGGAGTTTTTGAGCTTTAGGGATTTTTATAATTGGATTTTAATTGCTAAAAATGGTTTTTTTTGGATTAAATCGGATTTTCGGATTTATCGGATTTTTCGGAGCTTTTATGGGATTTGCCGTCGCCGGCAGCCGCGCGCGCGCGCAACGGCGCACGCGCGGCGCCAGGGTGCTGCTGTTGGCAGCACCCTGCGGCATCTTGCCGCTGGGCGCGGCGCCGCGTGCAGCAAAGAGCGGCACGCGGCGCTGCCGGGCCGCGCGCAGGGGCGCGCGGCAGGGCCGCGCGCAGGTGCGCGCGGCATCTCCTGGCCGCGCGCAGGTGCGCGCGGCATCTCCTGGCCGCGCGCAGGCGCGCGCGGCAGGGCCGCGCGCAGGGGCGCGCGGTAGGGCCGCGCGCAGGTGCGCGCGGCACCTCCTGGCCGCGCGCAGGGGCGCGCGGCAGGGCCGCGCGCAGTGCGCGCGGGCCCTCCTGGCCGCGCGCAGGCGCGCGCGGCAGGGCCGCGCGAAGGGTCGCGCGGCAGGGCCGCGCGCGTGCGCGCGGGCCCTCCTGGCCGCGCGCAGGCGCGCGCGGCAGGGCCGCGCGCAGGGGCGCGCGGCAGGGCCGCGCGCGTGCGCGCGGGTCCTCCTGGCCGCGCGCAGGGGCGCGCGGCAGGGCCGCGCGCAGGGGCGCGCGGCAGGGCCGCGCGCATGCGCGCGGGCCCTCCTGGCCGCGCGCAGGCGCGCGCGGCAGGGCCGCGCGCAGGGGGCGCGCGGCAGGGCCGCGCGCGTGCGCGCGGGCCCTCCTGGCCGCGCGCGGGCGCGCGCGGCAGGGCAGCGCGGCAGGGCTGCGCGCGGGCCCGCGCGCAGCGCCTCTGGGCGCTGCGCGCAGCGCCGCTGGGCGCCGCGCGCAGCGCCGCTGGGCGCCGCGCGCAGCGCCGCTGGGCGCCGCGCGCAGCGCCGCTGGGCGCTGCGCGGTGCGCTCCGGCACCGCGCAGCGGGTCGCCGCGCGGCGCTGCCTGGTTGGGCGCCGTGCGGCGGGCCTCCCTCGTCGCGCGGCTGGTTTTTCGCCGCTCGACGTGCTCCCGGGACAGCGGTGGCGCCTCGGTTTGCGTGCCGGCACCGTTTTTCGCCGTCAACCGTTGTTTCCCACCGTTGCCCGCTGTCTTTCGCGGGTTTTCGCCGTGTTTTCGCCGTCGGAGCCGTGGGCCGCCGTCGGCCGCTGTTTTCGCTCGCTGTTTTGCGCAGTTTTTTCGCCGTTTTTCGCGAGCAGGTTGCGAGCAGTTTCGCAAGCGGTTCCGCTGTTTCGCTCGCTGTTTTTGCGCAGTTTTTCGCCGTTTTTCGCGAGCAGGTTGCGAGCAGTTTCGCAAGCGGTTTCGCTGTTTTCGCTCGCAGATTTCGCGCAGTTTCGCGCAGGTTTTCGCGCAGGTTTCCGCCGTTTTTCGCGAGCAGTTTGCGAGCGGTTTGGCGCGTTTTTCGGGCAGATTTCGCGAGCAGTTTGCGCAGTTTTCGCTGGTTTTTCGCAAGCTGTTTTTGAGCTGTTTTTGCGCCGACGGGGCTGTTTTCGCCGTCGGGCGCTGGTTTTCGCCGACGGACTGTTTTTCGCCGTCGGGCGCTGTTTTTTCGCTGACGGAGGCTGTTTTTCGCCGTCGGATGCTCGGTTTTGACTGTGTGGATTGATTTTGCGATTTCTTCGCTTCTGGCAGCTTGCGGTGCGGTTTTAGCTTCCGCGGAGCGCGCGGTCGTGTGGTTGGTCGCCGCGTGCTCCGTTTTGCGTGCGGTTTCTGGCATCGGGCTTCGTGTTGCGTGCGGACCCCTTGGAGGCCAGGTAAGCCCGCTGTGCCAATTGTAAGTGTCGACGAGCAATTGGTGGCTTTCTGAGGTGGGTTGGTTTTCTCTCCAAGTCTACGGACTTCCTTCTAATTCTAATGTGTTAGGACTGCATGCTAATTTAAGTGTTTTCTTGGAACTTAACTAGCACCCCCGTCATATGTGCATGAGTTTGACCAGACCCGTTGTGAACCTTGATTTGGGCTAGGTTCCTTTATGCTTTAGACATCCCACATTTTGCTTATCCTTCGGGACTTAGAGTTTCCTCGCCCGGGTAGTGGGCCGAGTGGTCAGAGTGTTGTGGGACGGGTGTTGCACTCGGGCCCGGGGGGCCGAGTGGGGTCTGGTGGCTGGGTTAGGCCAGTGTTAGCATTTTGGGGAGCCGTTTCAGATAAACGGTGGTCCCGGGGGTTTTCCTTTCCACTGTTCTTCTCGTCACCACCAGGTTGGGATCGTGGTGCACGTGTGTTAGCAGGACCTTGAACCCAGAACCTTTTTGGATAAATACATGATTTTAGTCAGCCAATGTTTTCTCCCAAGCCTCGCAAGGTTGTCTGAGTCTGTTCTCGTCCGTTGGGACGAAGGCATCAGCTCTTCGAGGCTTGGGCATAAAACTTGATTTCAAAGGGTTTTCCTAAAAGAGACTAAAAATCATTAAAAGATGGATTTTTCTCAGATCGAATGGTTTTCTGAAATAAATGACATGGTTTCTTATAAACTTATCCACCCGAGCGGATTCGAGAGATCTGGGTTCTAAGGGCTGCTTTCTCTCTTGGGGACGTAGATGTTAGTCTCCCTGGGTTTCGGACCCTTCGTAGATCTGGCCGTGGAGTAGCTCCGGCCGTGAGTTGAGTGTTGAGTTCAGTGGAGTTGTGTTGTGGGAGCCGTGGGTGAGACGGTGGTCCCAGCTGTGTAGTACCTTCGTTGAGTGGGTCTGTGTTGTGAGATTGAGTCGTGGAGGGTTCTCCGACTGAGTTTGTGCTTTGAGCATCGAGATACCGATCTGTTTGATCGAGGACCACAGCCTGCAGGAGCCACTTGTGAGACAGTGATACTGATGAGATACTTGAGTTCGGTAGGGTCGCACCCCTCGAACCACGCCCCGGGTGCGTTGATGATTCCGAGCCTGATGAGGCTGCGATGATGATACCGAGCCTGACGAGGCTTCGATGATGCGCCTAGTTCATATACTAGTGGTCGCTTGATACCCCTGGCCGTGCTACCATGGGGTCACTGTGTGAGATATTGAGTTTGTCCGTTGGGACACCCTGGTTGATACACCAGGGGGCGCAGGCTTGACTCGACTGGACCCGGGTGGGCAGTCGCCGAGATTTGAGATGTACTGAGAGAGTGATGGTGTAGCATGTGTCATAGTAGAGCGTCTTGGGCTTTGTACTTGTGGCATATTGTCAGCAGTGAGTGACTGCATTCCATCATCCATAGTCTCTTCTTATTGAGCATAGTAGATAGAGGCATGATAGCTGTAGATTCTTTTCCAGCTTATTATATTTATCATCAGTCTTTTCTCTATCTTATGCCTCTGGTAGACTTAGTGGGCAGACCGTGGTTCTTGGAGACGGTACCCACTGAGAACTACTGTAGGATGTAGTTCTCACACCCTCTGTCGGTGACAGGTTGCTGAGGCTTTCTTCCGTTCCTGCTGTGCTTGACTGGACGGACCGAGGACAGGGAGTCGCGTGATAGTTCCCTACCAGCATTGTTACTTTAGAGAGAGGTAGATGTACCATCCCGGATTGTGGGAGTTGGTTATGTTTCCTGTTTAGCTATCTCCCCTTGAATTTGTAGATGTTGTATAGGTGCACTACTTTTTGTATCATCTGATTTTGGGAGATAGGCTATGTGTTGTAGCAGCTTTGTAGTTGAGAAAAAAAATTTATAGTACAGCTTTTTATCCGCTCTGATATCTGTGTAGCTGTAGTTTTGTCTTTTGCAGGCTAGACGCTTCGTCTGTACGGCAGTTTCCGTACAGATGGCGGATCTGTTAGCGAGCCCGGGTCGCAGTTTCGACCCCGGGGCGTGACAGATTAGAGTGGTATCAGAGCCTAGGATATAGGTCATTGAGGACTTAGAAACCCTAGGCTTGTGGTTGGACATTAGGATGACTACGTGAGAGTCGTGACTTTTAGCGAGAGTCCAGATTGAGTTTTTACCTCTCCCTCGGGTTGGGATGAGTGATTTGATATGTTATTCTCTCAAAGTGATTATGTTGGCTGCAGACAACATAATACTTTAGGAAGGAGTCTCAAGGACACCGATAGGGAATAGTGTTTGCCAAATTGGGTATGCTGGTCAACGCATAACGCCGATAGGGGATAGGAGTCTCAAGGACTCAAAGTCTGTCTGTAACACACTCCGGAGTGGCACTCGAGGGGAGCGACCCACACGAGTAAAATATCTCAGTAATAAGTATCAGAAGTGCCATAAAACAGCAGGACTGGATCATGACTATGATCAAAGTGGGAAAAACTATCCACTAAAGAAAACCCCGATCTGATGCCATAGTACTTAACAAGTGGGAAAACCATCCACTAGGATAACCCGATCCTCAGCTGATGCAAAATAGACCAGACTCATCCCTAATCTGATGCAAGGATAAATATCTGGTCGACCGCCTACTGTCCGCGGTCACCGCAATACCCCACAAATCCATAATCTAATGCAATCTCGACTACACTATCCCAAACCCCTGCTCACACTTGAGCAACAAGCCTCTGGATGCACAGGACAATAATGAAACATGTACAATTCCCAAGATGATAGTGTAGCAATAAATAGTGGCTAACTAGATGAGCAAGAAAGCATGCCATTATTTAAAAGCTGTAGAAAAGTGTCAAATATTTATAAAAAGATTGATTGTTATGAAAGTTATTGCATGCGAGATTATAGCCTTTGTCCCAATCACAGTGTCCCAATATAAGTCATCATATAATTGGTGGGGTTATATTAAATTTTAGGAGAGTTCGTCCCAGCGGTTCTCATCAATTGTCCTGTTAGTTGTCCTGTTAGTAGTCCTGTTAGTAGTCCTTTTAGTAGTCCCAATGATTCTCATCATTTGTCATATTAGTTTGTCCCAATTGTTCTCATCAATTGTCATATTAGTTTGTCCCAATTGTTCTCATCAATTAAATTTTAGGGGAGTTCCAGTAATCCCAGTGAGCTTGTCAAAAATGAGGTAAGCAACAACCGCCCACCTCCAGTAGCTCAAAATACACCCCAGGTGGTCTCCTGGTGGTCCACAGTCCTCAACTCCTGCAAATCAGAGTACTGTTGTACATAACAACGCTCCCGGTATAAATATAAATCCCAAAAAGTACCATATTTGCTATTTTTCAAATAGCACGAGAAAAGAGGAATTTTTCACCTCTAAACAGTGCTCAGAAAAATCTAGAAAAATTACGGTTGCGTTCCTCGCGAAGAGTAGATCAAAATCGACTCTTTAAACGTCTCGATCTGATGCTCCTACGCCAAGATAAAAATCGGAGAAGTTGACACTATCCAGAAATTTCCACAGCAAAAAGGGGGGTCAAAGAGACCTCGGGAAACGTGCCAAAAGTATGAAATGGAGCAAAGTGATCAACACGGAAATCGAAGCCTTACCTCTTAGGAACGCGCTGTCGCAAAAATCGTCCAAAAATTCCTCCTGGTTAGCCCACAGGGAATTTTCGACGGAACTGCGACGGGAAATGGGCCGAAAAAGAAAACTGTCACAGTGCGCCGCGTCGCAGATAACTCACTAACTGTAACTCCAAAAATTCAGAGATTTGGAGGAGAGAGAGAAGAGAGAGAGAGGAAGAAATTTCGTAAAGGGCACTTTCTCTGGTTCTCTCTCTAAGGGCTCGAAAACCGAGGTGCAAAGAGAGGGGGTGGGGGGCCCTATTTATAATGGGCTGAGGCTCCACACAGGATCGGATCCGAACAGGAAACACCGAAACGGGCCAACCAAAACGCGCCACGTGTCCACAAAACAGGGAACATCCTGTGCAAGGGCCACTCAGAAGACGCCACGTGTCCACGTGGAGCACGGGCCCGGTCCCCGCGCCGGGTCTTCCGGATCCTGTCAGCCAATCCGGGTGTGCCACGTGTCACAGTCCCCGTGGACTTCTAGAAGCCGGCCAACCAATGGGGAAGCGCCACGTGGCAAGGGGAGGCTTCGGTGCTCCCGGTGCACGCCCGGCCCATGGACCGCGCACCCGCGCTGCGCGCCTTCGCACTCCGCCGCTGTGCCGCCGCTATGCCGCCGCTGCGCCGCTGCCCGCCGCCGTGCGCCGCCGCCCGCCGCCGCTCGCCGCTCGCCGCCGGCGGCCGGAACAGTAATTCCGGCCGGCGGTTACTGTTCCGGTGAACAGTACCAAGTGCCGAAAAAATAAAGCGAATATACCATTTCGATCGTTTTCGCGCGCTGAGTCCAAATCCGCTGTCCATTTCGCCAAATTCTCATCCGAAATTTTGCCGGAAGCTCCCGGAAAATTCTATTTGCTCCGATTTTCGCGCAGAGTCTATATTAAATATCCAATTTCGATTCTACAAGCTCTGCTTCACCGGATAAGCTCCCTACAGTCACTGTTTAATGTTGCACAGTTCCTGCGGGAGTCCGGATCATCACAGTTAATGAATGCCCTTTGGCTTCTCCCTGCAACTTAATAGTTTCTTGTCGCTTTTCTCCACTTAAGGCATGGACTGAGATGCCTTCCTCATGGTTGGAATAAGCTTCCCCCTCTTGACTGACAGTGTCATAGTCGTCTTCAGGATTTTCTTCCAAAATGCAATCCTCATCATAAACTTCCAAAATATTTTCCTGGCCCTGCATATAGTTAAGGGGTTTGTTGCTACATACATGCCCAGGGTGATATCTATCACCGCACTTAAAGCACTGTCCCGCTGCTCTTCGTTGCTCCAAAAGTGACTTATTATAAGGTGCCTGACTGCCCCCCACCTTCTGTTGATTATTGGAATTGGGACTGTAATTTGTGGGTGCTTGCGGCTTAAAGAAGCTACTGGGTTGGTATGGATCTCCAGAGCCCCTTGGTGGAGTTTTATATTTTTTGCTTATCACTGATAATGCCCTCTCATGCAACTTTGCTTGCTCATATGCTTCTTCTAAGGTGTTTGGGTGGGCAATATCTAAAAAAGGTACCAGATCTTCCCGCAGTCCATTGATGTAACAAGAAATGAAGTGCTCCTCAGTTAATTGAGGATTGTAGTACAAAAGCTGTGTCTTGAGTTCCTTAAACTTTTCTTGGTACCTTTCAACTGAGCTTAATTGCCTAAGATTGTTAAATTCTCTGATTAAGTACCTTTCTCCCGTTTGAGCAAATCTACGATAAAGAGATTCCACAAACTCTTCCCAGCTAACTGTCTGTCTGTGAACTAGATAGCTCTGCTTCCATGTTCTAGCTCTACCACTCATATGCATAGTAGCAATATTCAACCACTGTTGGTGAGGAATTTGATATACTTCGAAGTATTTCTCACAATTCTCTACCCAATTCCTTGGTTCATCACCAGTGAATGTGGGAAATTCCAAACGAGGGTGTGGAATGTGTTGAAAATGATAGCCCTTGCCTGCTGCTGTGCCACCACCATCTTCCTCCCTGGCATCAAAACCCCTTCCCGGGTTTGGTAATAATCCCTTGCCTTTACTTTCTCTAAATTCTGTTTTAACACATGTGTTCCCATTCAAGACTTGCTGATCTGATTTAGAACTCTGAGCTGTGTAACCCCTTTCTACAGGGATCCCTTGCGGTTTGTGTACTGTTAGCAGTTTTAACAGTTCATCATGCCTCCGCAGAGCCTTAGCTTGCATAGTCTCATAGTGCCTTTGCTCAATGTCACTTACACCCTTGATCTGTGCAGTTAATTCTACTATTTTTTCTTGGTAATCCGTGGTGAGTTTATGCATTCGAGATTCCAGGGTTAACATGTGTTCATTAAGATCCTTAAGTCGAGTACCCTCAGCCATTGGAACAGATTCAGCTATAAATCTAAATCGATTGTGATGCTTCTTCCCAATCTTGTATATTATGCAACACTTTTATGCTAGATCTCACAATTTCCTTATGCTACATGCAGATCTAAGCAAAAACTTCCGGTTGCTTAAGAGAAATTGAGAAGAGTACCTTATTGGATCTCTCCAACTCCACAGTCCCTGGGATGGAACTTCTCTGATACCAATTGTAAGGTAGATCCACGTCGCAACCACTTGGATCTATGGATCTTTAGTTCGGATGGCGATGGTGCAGATCTGCAACAGTTGAGAAGCTAGATCCGAGTCGCAACCGCTCAGATCTGTGGATCTGGAGCTAGGATGGCGACGATGAAGATCACAGCTTGTATCTGGATCGGAGCTGGATCCTCGATGATGAAACCTCTCTGAGAGGCCTCAGCGATGATGATCCGGGTATGGTGGGAAATTGAGGAAGAAGAAGTAGAAAAGAAACCGAGGAAGAAGGAGTAGTAGAGGAGAGAGAAAGAGAGGAAGTTTGAGAAGAGGAAGTAAAGCTTTATTTATCCGATACTGTTTTCAGTTACAACTACCTATTTATAATCTTGGTTCTGGACTTAAGTGTCAATATGTACATAATATGGACTGTACTGTAATTGTTGGTAAAATATCTCTGTGGGCTCTACTTACGCTTACTGGGTAACCATGGTATGGGCTTTCCCGCCTGGGCTTGGGCCTTCATTGATCCGTCGTAGCGGGTTCGGGTCCGTCAGTGAACCCGACCCGCTAGCTCCTTCTACAAGCTTCCAGTGCCATCCTGACTCCCACAGCTGGCTACCACCACCCATTCCTGCTTCCCCCGGTTACCTCCAATGGTTACCAACGATCTCCTGACGACTCCACCACGGCGTAGCTACCTTCCCTTTCCCCACGATCTCCTGGTGACTCCACCCCGGCGTAGCTTCCTTCTCTTCGCCGGTTGCCGGAAGCTATAAACCACCCGACGGATGCTTGAAGACTGTCGTGGAGCTGGAACGGACGACTACTCTTAAGCTAAGTACTCCTTTATTTCCTCCCTCCACGCTACCTCTCGCCGTTCTCGTTCATGCTCTGACTCTATTCCTATTTTCCCCTTGTAGGCCTTACACAACGACATTCAATTTCTACTCATCTTGAGCTGAGATGCTTGTTTGCTAAGGCAATTGGTCATCCCTTGGAAAAAACTTTTCTCGACTGAATGAAGATCAATAATTTTTATTTTTCATCTCGATCGAAAATTATTATCTTATTCATATAATTTACTTCATTATTCTAATAAATAAAACAAATATAATATTATTTTTCTCACAAAAAAAATAAGCATGATCACTATTCAATTTCAAGCACAAAAAAAAAATATATAATTTGATAAATTAAATAGTAATCAAATTTAATAAATTTTTTGCTAAAATAAAATCAACCCTTATTAATATATAACACCAAAATGCATCCATTCCGGAGTAACAACACTACAACAAAATTATGTTATAGGGATACATATTTGTGACACTTTTGTATAAGTGTCCTATCTATATTTCATCTATATCCAGAATTAGGTTATAGGGACACATTTTTAGAACACATTACAAAAATGTATCGCTATACACCCTAGCGACGACACATATAGCAACACTTACAATAAGTGTCGGTATTTTTGTCAGCGACACTTTTTTTAGATTTTAGAAACACTTGAAAATATCGCTATAGTCTAATTTTGTTGTAGTGCAAGTTCATTGAATAAACCTGCCGAGAATGATCTTATTGCATCTTGAATCGGAGCAATGAAAATTTTAATTCTCACTAACCAAATCGATTGGCCCACAACAAAATCAATTAATTTGCCATATATATATATATATATATATATATATATATATATATATATATAGAGAGAGAGAGAGAGAGGCGGGTAAACTTTTATAAGTACGGAGGCCTCCATTCTTATAAACATTATTTTTTATCTTGGGACTTTCAAATCGATCATTAGCTCAGTTAAATTTGGTTTAAAGTATTTGAAGTATATAAAAAATAAATTTTATAATTTTTTGTATTTTATATTGGGACTTTCAAATCGACCATTAGCTCAGTTAGATTTGGTTTAAAGTATTTGAAGTATATAAAAAATAAATTTTACAATTTTTTATTTTTTATATTGGGACTTCAAATCGACCATTAGCTCAGTTAGATTTGGTTTAAAGTATTTAATTAAAACATATAAAAAATAAATTTTATGATTTTTTAATATTATTTATCTAGTGATCGAAATAGTCCAAAATCATCGAATAAAAATAAAAATCGTACAAAATATAATAATAATATATATATGGAGAGAGAGAGAGAGAGAGAGAGAGAGAGAGAGAGAGGGCGATAAACTTTTATAAATACAGAGGCCTCTAATCTTATAAACATTATTTTCGATATTGGGACATTCAAATCGACGATCGGCTTCGTTAGACTTTGTTTAGAGTATTAGAAAATATATAAAAAATAAACTTTACGATTTTTTGATATCATTTGTCTAGTGATCGAAATGGTCCAAAATCAACGGATGAAAATAAAAATTATACAAAATATAATAATATGATATTGATCTTATTTTATATAGTATAAAAAAAAAATTAAAATTTTATATAATTTGAATATTTTTATACCGTTAAACTTACAATCGTCTCACCACGATCATTAAAATCAATACTCTAGCTCAACTAGGCAAATGATATGAAAAAAATACAAAATTTATTTTTAAAATATTTTAAATACTCTAAATCGAATATAATGAAACTGATTGTCGATTCGAAATTTTTAATATCGAAAATGACTTACGGGCTCTATACTTTTATAAATATACCAGCCTAACTATATATATATATATATATATATATATATATATATATATATATATATATATATATATATATATATATATATATATATTTAAAATCTAATATAATGCAAAATTGGCATAAATATATTAAGTAATTTTCTTTGCATACATTAAAGATCAAGTTTTTATAAATATTTAAACACCACATCAAACTAATATGACTAAATCATTTGTGAAAGATGAACCCAAGACCCATAATTTTTGGATAGAATTGGTGGAATACGAAGAGTTGTACGTGGAGCACCTTAATTTTCCTATTTCTTTTACAATTAACACTGTACTAATAAAATTTAAAATTGATTGTATCCTTTGCCACTACGTTAGCAGTGACCTCTCCTCATGCGACCGGGCCAGTAGCTTGTCTAATATGAATTCACACTTGCTCACTCAAAAATCTTATTCTTTTTATGTAGCAGTTAAACAACTGAGCATATATATTTCTTTTGATTAATATAGCAGAGAATGAATGCTTTAGATCTATGATAATTATTGTGTAACCTCGATTAGTTTATTAAGCGCACAGTCCAACACCTTTTTTTTTTTTTTTTTTTTTTTTTTGGCTTTTATACTTTATATTTTTAAAATATAGTTAAAATTATTTCAAAAAAAAAAATATCTAAATAGTTTTTAATAAATAAATGCTTATTTTACCAATCTTAATATTAAATTTTTTAAAATAGATATTTACAAGATTAAAAAAATGGTACAACTCAATTTTCCAGCCAAAAAAGTCTATTCCGTTGTAAAAAAAAAAAAATAAATTTAATATTTATAGACCAATATATCCCTCAATAGTCAGATTTTTCTGACTGTTAGAAATATTGTAACAAGGGGGGTGCTGGTGCTTGGTCGAAGGTCCCTAAAATAAGGCTAGCAAGGCACGACCTGGATTAGTACGGATCTACTCTGCACGATATATTTATAATTTTTAAACAATTAAATTATATCAATATATATATTTTACAAAAATTTATTTATAAAATTATTTTATGTAACAATTTATAATATAATATTTCATGTGGTTATTTAATTTATATCAGTATATTTAATTTATTATATATAATAATTTATTTTATAAAATTCATCATAATATATGTAATTAATGAATATAATATAATACTAGCAATATTTTTATAATTTTAATTAATAACACTATAAATTTCAATACAAATTTTTAAAAATATACAATATATAAAAAATAATATATATATATAATTATTAATATAAAATAAAATAATTAAATATTAATATATAAATGGTAAAACTTAATAAAATAAATAATATATCAAATTTAATTATTTTATAGGGGCAATTTCCTATATACCCCTAAAAATATTCCGGTTTTTAGATTTACCCCTCTTAGAAGGCTAATATTAAAACTACCGTTCTTACGTTCCAACTTTTTTCTAAAATACCCCTGAAGTTAAACTCTATTAGTGTACCGTTTGGAGCTGCCGTTATCTGCGTGAAATTACTATTTTACCCTTTCAAATATACCCTTCTACCATAACCAACTTTTCTTATGTACCCTTAAAATTTTCAATAGTTTTGGTAGATAGGGACAAAATAGGTATATCTAATAGTTTTCAACTTCAATTATTATTTAACTCTAGTTTAACCCTAGTTAACTTAACAAAGGGAAACGGTAGGGGTATTTTTAATAACGGTGGAACGTATGAAAGATATATTGGAAAGAAAAAAATAAGATGGGTAAATCAGATATTTCATCAGATTTCAGGGGTACACAGGCAATTATCTCTATTTTATATTATATAATAAGATTTAAGCAAAAATATATTATCATAAATAAAAGTAATATTAATATTAATGAATTTATTTATAATATATCTATTCATTTAATAAAATAATAAAGAGAATAACAAAATTATTACTAGATTTTTTAGAAACAATTATTTTTGAGGATAATCTCTCTGTCCTTTGCGTACAAGTTGAAGGATATTCTCTTTATCCTGAAAATATTTCCAACCTAACGCCATCTTAGATTGCAAAATTAATTACACTTTCCTTGGTGGTGAAGCTATGGTAAACTAATATTGATATTTCATGTGTGGTTAGAAATTCGGCTACGTTGCATTTCAATTT
This sequence comes from Tillandsia leiboldiana, assembly GCA_029204045.2. Taxonomy (NCBI): domain Eukaryota; kingdom Viridiplantae; phylum Streptophyta; class Magnoliopsida; order Poales; family Bromeliaceae; genus Tillandsia; species Tillandsia leiboldiana. Next base: position 1,120,166 of record CM055074.1, on the reverse strand, counting down.
TGTGAGACCAAAAATTGTAGAGTGACTATATATTGTAGAAAAATTGTACAATTAATTAATTGTACAAAAAGGAAACACAAACTAGTATAATTGGTCTCGTAATTAAAAGGAATTAGCAACAGTTATTGATTGGAGTATATATGTATATATAAAAAAGAAAAAAAAAAAAAAAAAAAAACGAAATCAAAGAATATATAATTAAGAACTGAACTGTTCTCATTAATTGGCTCACTGCTTCACTGCTAAATTTTTTTGTGATCTGTCTAATGAAAAATTATAATTGGTTGCATTGCTTTATAAAATATGAGTCTATTAATTTGAACATATATAAATTAATTATACATAGAATCCATCTTAAATTCTTTAAAAGAAGAAGCACATGAAGTTTTCTTAATTCAATCCTCGAATCAAAGACCATTTCCTATCCGTTACCCAAAAATAATTTCCTCCCAAGTTGTTGATGTACAAGCACGCACACGCACGCGTACACATAGTACAATTGCTTGGGATATTTAATAGGCAACTATTATATTACTTGTAGCTGAATATAATTTCTTCCGACGTTGTTGTTGTCTTGTTGATGTGCCCATACACGCACACATAACACAATTGGCTTGGGACATTTAATGCGCAATTATTATATTTCTTATCTGAATTATTCGTTATCTTATTTAATATAATATAATTGGCTTAGAATATGTCCTTCTATTATAATTATTACAAAATCCAATCGTCAATTTTAAGACCCAAGTGGATTGACAAACAAGCCTATTATCTACCCGAGATTGCTAATTGAAAAATAATAGATGTACATCCAAAAAAATTATACATTTTACATTTTATTTATTTTATGATAAAATTAATTTTATTTATTATTTTGAAATAGAGCGTAAAATTTATATTCAAAATTAAATATAAAAGTAATATTGCTTATTACAAGAAATGTTATTCATACACTTCAAAATGAAGTGTAGAGATAGCATTACTCATTATGAGGTAGCATTGCTCTTGTTAATTAGGAACCCAAAGCATTTACAAACAAAAACAAAACAAAAAAGAAAAATCTCACAAATTATCCCTTATACATTACTGATATATTAAAATTTTCATATAGGATTTTGGACTAAGGGTATGTTTAGTTTCTATAAAATTATGAGCCAAATTATTTGCGAAATGAAAATTAGTTTTTTTTCGCTTATTTGGTAGCTAGTTTGTAAAATTTAAAATTTAAGATATTAATCATCAAACATTTTGTTACTTGCGTTAAAAACAACCTACTCATCCTTGTCATGCTTTCACCTTATAATTCATTACTTAATTCTTGATTCTTGATAATTCCTAGTAACGTTTTACTGTCTTTTATTTTTATTTTTTTGTTTTTTGTTGAATAAAATTTTCTATTATGTTTTAACTAGTAGAAGATCAGCGCAATGCTACAGATATAAAAAAAAAATTAATAAAAAATTTTAGTTTATATTTTTATAGTTTTATAAAATTTTATTAGTCTAATTACTAAATAAATAATGTTATATTATAAAATAATAATAATAATAATAGTTAAATCTATTTAAATAAAAATAAATAAAATTAGTATATGTGAAACTAAATTTATCTAACAGCTTATTAATTAGTAATTAAATTATTTAGTAAATAAAAATTTTCTAAAACATTATAGAATGATAAAGTAAAAAATATGTTAAACCACTTGGGCATTTGGGTCCACGACCACCTCTCTAGAAGCCGACCGAGCTTACAGCTATTTTGTATCGATTTGGAGAAAAAAAAGAAAAAAGAAAAACGGAAGTGTTGCGTAAAGAGGAAGGAATTAATATTGAGCAATGCTACATGTACACCCCGAAGGGGTGTACATCATACACCTCCATCATTTTAATGGTGCCGATATTTTTTACGGGTCACATCGAGTGATCCATCATCACACCCCCACCCTTAGATGGGTGGGGTGTATGATGTACACCCCGAAAGGGGTGTACACATAGCATTTTTCATTAATATTTGTGGTGTGGAGTGGAGTGGAAATGCCCAAAGAAAAAAAATAAAAATAAAAAAACACCGAAGAGATTCTTTTGTGTTAAAAAGAAATCTCAAAGATATATCATGTACTCTCATTCTTGCTCTTATATATATAAAAATTAAAATAATTTGAGAAACTATACATTGCTTACAACTTATATAGTATTTTAATTAATTTGAATTTGATTCAGAGTTATGTAAACGTTTTTTAAAAATTATCTTAACTTTTTTGATGTCACGAGAATTTATTTTTTTACTATACAATTTACAATAAAATTATTATGGCGACAAGTAATTTATAAAATAAATTTTTTATTTATCTATTTTTTTTTGTAATTTATCCTTGTTTTCTATTTAAAACTTTAAAATTTTATTCTTTGAAAAATTAGAATGGTGGGTATTTTGTTATTTTTAGCTTTATAAACACACTACAACTCTTCATCAAAAAATACTAATTACCAAATAGCTTTTTAAATTCTACAATATGTTTACAATAAAATCAATCAAACATTCTGCAGCTTTTTCTTTTTTTTAGAATAAAGCACTATATTTTATAGTATTTTTTAAACAGAATTAATTATACTAAAAAAAACTAAGCAAACGCATGCATGCTAAATGGGGTCAAATCTAGCGGCGACAATTAAATAGGGGCCTATATATTGTTAGCTAAAGGCATCGTTTCCAATTTGTCCAAAATTAAGGAACGCGAAAAGTACCTACAAAATATTATGCAAAGTACGGCAAAAACTAATGTTCTTTTTTTCTTTTCTGATGTGAAGGTACGTACGTGCATGGTATATACGATGGATAAATCAAATTTTATTTAACCATACAATTACATACCTGGTTAATATATATTATAATTATGATTTTAACTTATCATTAATTATTCATGTCAATTAGGAACCGAGAATAATTTATCTTGCAGGTAAGGTATTTACATGGTTATATATTATAATGATGCTTTTAACTTATATACACAGCTGTGAAGAATACTTAGAATGTTGTACTCAAAAAAGTTTCTATAGGTGTATGTTAGATAAATAATCAATTAAATATATTAATACATGAAATTACTTGATTTTAATTAGGATATAATCTGCTACTCTGGCATTTAGGGTATGGATCCCGGTTGATGGAGCTTTTATTCCTATCGCGTCCCGAATAGAAAAAAAAAATAAAAAATAAACGGACTCGGACCAAAAGACAACCCCCGAATGGGAAATAAAAAAAAAAAAAAAAAAAAAAAAAAGAAGGATTCGAAAAAATGGATAATTTTTAGACGGATTCGGAATAAAATATAAAAAAATCTTAATCTGTTCCAAATTTGCCCAGTCATGATCTTCCAATTTATTCCAAATTTATTCTGAAAAATATTTATATTTTAAAAATACACATCTAAAATATAATATATTTATAAAAAAATCAAATATAAATAAGTTGTTCCTCTCATTTCTGATATATATATATATATATATATATATATATATATATATATATATATATATATATTTGAAATTTTTAAATTCCGTAGTAAATTATGATTGATATTTTTTATTTTTATAATTGATATTATTAAGTATATATATAACTCAATAATATATCTATTACTATTAAAAATTTATAGATTTATATTTATAAAATATTAATAATATAATAATTTATAAAAAAAAAGATTAATTGAGAGACGGATAAGCTTCTAAACTTAGTGACATCATCATCAGTTGCATCAGCAATACGTCATGAGCCACACACAACCTGTCAATATTTATATATATATATTTTAAGAATAGCACGTCATTTAATTTATTCAAAAATATAATAAATTAGGCTATAAAAATAAAACAACACGATCTTTTTAGAAATATATATATATATATATATATATATATATATATATATATATATATATATATATATATAGCAATGCTACATGTACATCCCGAAGGGGTGTACATCATACACCTTCACCATTTTAATGATGACGATATTTTTTACGGGTCACATCAAGTGACCCATCATCATACCCCCACCCTTAGATGGGTGGGGGTGTGAGATATACACCCCTTACGGGTGTACACATAGCATTTTCCATATATATATATATATATATATGGTGAGGCATGCTAACTTATAAGTATTATCAAATTTATTTTTAGATATAACATTGTTCTAATTTGATTATCATATTCTTCATTACATACTTTGCATGCTAGTTAATTAATCCTCTAGCCAGATTCGGCCATTGAATTGGGTGTCATGACTGTTGATGGAGCGAGATGTGTGATGGTTCATGAACCTCACACGCACTTGTCATCTCATTATTAAATTTTTTTCCTAATTATTTGAGCTGTAAAACATCTTAATACGGATTAATATTAAATGAAACGCATTGAATTATTGCGTTTCTTTGATTGTGATATATAGATAGAAGAGTCACATTTGATTTGTTTGGCGGGGATAACTAATTCTTTTATATTGGAGACTTAATTAATTTTCTTTTCCGTGGTGATGAAGCTATCGTAAATTGTAAGAGTTGAAATGCCGGATACATATATACATGTAACAGTTGATCTTATCTGGTGGTACAGTCATTTATCATTACACTGGATAATTATAATAATTGGTTGCTAAGCACGTAGGTGTTGGTTGAGTATCGATTGTGAGATTCGAAAGACTCCCAATTTTTCACAAATTAAAGTGAGAAATACCAATATAGAAATCAAGTCTTGATCAAGAAAGTCAAAAATTCATAACAACTACTTGTGAAACTAAATAGTAACTCCAGCAAAGCACGGGATCGGATAGTCACATTAGACACTCAGCACAATCAAATTTTGAATGACCAAGACTATTCCCAATATAATTGAGATCGTATGATTCGTCATTCATGAGGCTCGCTAGTTTTAAATTTAACCGTGTGTGTATATATATATATATATATATATATATATATATATATATATATATATATATATATATATAAAATTCAGTTATTATATTATTAATAGTATTAATTATTAAGTTTTTTATTTTTAGATCAATATTTTTGATCATTTTTACCGGTTAGATTTTATAATTTTTCTAACTACCTATTAAACTCAAGAGTCCCACTATCATCTCAACCACACATTTTTTAATCTAAAAATTAAAAACTTAATAGTATCAATTACTTGATACTATTAATAGTATTCCAGCCTATCTCTCTCTCTCTCTAAATATATATATTTTATTAATAGTATTTTTTTTAGATTTTAAAAATATTTAGAAATATCGTTATAGCATAACTTTATAATTTTTATTTATTATTTCATATACAACTAATCACATATAAAATTGGAAAGTGACGAGATGATGAATCACAATTTCAAGTTGGGACCGATCCTTCTAAATTTTTGTTTCTAACGTGCTATATATTGATGAAAATTTAAAATCTTAAAATTATTATTAATTTTTATTTTTATTATTATTTATTAAATTTTATTTATTATTTTTATTGTGTATTTATGTCGGACGTTTCTCACTCTCTTTTATTGGTTATGGCTAATTAAGAGACTATTATGAATATTTGAATGTTGGGAATTCAATATTCCTAAGAGAAGTGATGGAAGAAATTTTATCTGAAGAATATTTTTAATTATATTATATTTTATTTAATAATTTTTGTTTTCGGGTGTTGAAAAATTCGGTACTCATCTCAGTACCAGATTATGTGAACCTGCAACCTGCTTTGATACCGCAATCCGCTCCGATACCGCCTAGAGTTACGATTCCACAGCGGAAACGTCAAATCGGTCTTTTACCTAAAAATCCATCCTCTAAACATCATTGGAACTAGCACAACCACAAAGAGAAGAAAAACCAAAACAAAAAATATACGGGTAAAATAAAATTCATTAATCAAGAAAAGAATTACACCGACTACTCTTTTTTTCTGCAATAGAGTAGCTTCAACCGGAGCCCTCCTGCTGAATCTCTCTCACTCTTCTCTCATCTTCTATAAACCTAGAAGACTATGGGTGTGACTAAATCCTAACCCCCACCACCTCCATAGGTGTTACCACCATCATGTTGTGGATACCACTATATGGGTGTGGCTAAATTCTAACCCTCACCACCTCCATGGGTATTATCACCACCGTAGGTATATCCTCCTTAACACCACCGTCAAATAATAGCACATATGCTATATTTATAGCTTATATCAAAAGTTATCCAAAGCCTAGTCTAAATAGATTTTTATTCTAATTAATATTTAAATCTAAATTAATTTATCTCTAACAGATTTAAATATTAATCCCAATCCAATTAAGATTTAATTACAAAACTAACCAAATCCTAACAATCTCCACCTTGGTTTGATTTGTAATCTTTAACTGCGACGTCGAGCTCACCACGCAAGCTCCACCTTGAGCTTGTCTCCGCCACTCGATGTTGCCGCATCCTCCGCTCCATCTTGAGTGATTACGCCTCCACAAACTTTTGGAACCCAAATTGTTTTTACTTCGGTTCTGATTGTGCTCCCGTTCAGAACATACAAGTTCCCGAGCTTGTTCGCCACGCACATGATCCGATCTCATTTTTGCAGCCTCATAGCTCCACCTCAAGCTGAAATTTTACAACCTTTCGAGTCCAACCTCCTAGCAAGATCAAATTGTGATCGCCTCTCGTGATGATCGGTAATCCAGTACTTTAATGTTGATCTCTCATGAGGATCGATAACTTTTGGCTCTGATACCAATTGTTGGGAAATCCGGTACTCGCCTCAGTATCAGATTCTGTGAATCCGCAACTTGCTTCGATACCGCAATCTGCTCCGGTATCGCCTAGAGTTGGGATTCCGCAGCGGAAACGTCAAATCAATTTTTTACCAAAAAATTCGTCCTCTCAATATAACTGGAACTAGCACAACCACAAAGAGAAGAAAAACCAAAACATAAAATATGCTGGTGAAATAAGATTCATTAACCAAGAAAAGAATTACACCGACTCCTCTTTTTCTTCTGCAATAGAGTAGTTTCAACCCAAGCTCTCCTCCTGAATCTCTCTCACCCTTCTCTTATCTTCTATAAACCTAGAAATCTATAAACCTAGAAAACTATTTGTGTGGCTAAATCCTAGCCCCCACCACCTGCATAGGTGTTACCACCACCATGTTGTGGATACCACTATATGGGTGTGGCTAAATTCTAGCCCTGAATCTCTCTCACCCTTCTCTTATCTTCTATAAACCTAGAAAACTATGGGTGTGGCTAAATCCTAGCCCCACCACCTCCATAGGTGTTACCACCACCATGTTGTGGATACCACTATATGGGTGTGGCTAAATTCTAGCCCCCACCACCTCCATGGGTATTATCACCACCGTGGGTATATCCTCCTTAACACCACCGTCAAATAATAACACATATGTTATATTTATAGCTTACATCAAAAGCTATCCAAATACTAATCTAAATAATTTTTTATTCTAATTAATATTTAAATCTAAATTAATTTATCTCTAACAGATTTAAATATTAATCATAATCCAGTTAAGATTTAATTACAAAACTAACTAAATCTTAACATCGGGTGTTGAAAGAGTCTCCGTCAATCTCAACGACGATCGTGCTCATAGGAAGAGAAGTTTCGATCGTATCTTGGGACGGTAATTTCGATTAATTCGCAGAAATGACGAAAATACGTACGTTTTAAAGTAGTGTCTAGTACGCTTCCGGATTAATTTTATATTAATTTTTTTTTATATAATTTTTAAAATTTTCATAACGTTTGAACAATAAATTTTATAATTTTATTTAATCATAATATTATTAGATATTTAATCATAATAAAATTTTGTTTCTTTATTGTGCTCTAACATTATATACGAATGATCCTTTCATGCTTTCGTGGCGCCTTAGTTATGGCCTGTGTACCAAAGTTTTGAAATGCTTTTATGTACGTATATACAGAGATATATTCTATAAAGTATTTTGTGCAAATTCTCATCTCCACGGTTTGCGATTACGGCGGAAGCAAAATTCTGGAATCGAAAGGTTCATAATTTGCGTTTGAAAGTCTTAGTAATTTTCTACGGCAGTGAAATTAAAGTTGGGATTTTTTTTTGGCTAAACTAAGAAATGTGCATCGCAGAAGCATTTTAATAATAAAAAACCACTTACAGGTGTGAGAGAGAGATTAATCGTTTGTATGTGCACTTTCAATGGCTCCTTAATTTTTAGAAATTGGGATGACCAATTGATGACCAAATATTAATGACCAAATTTGTCAAATTGGGTTTCACTAGATATGGCGGCGCTTAGAATATCTAATATGAAATCTATGAGAGTACCACAACCAAAACTTTGTTGGCGTTAAAGTGATTCGACCAAAAGTTCGAACCAAACTAATTAACTCCAAAAGAAGTAAAACTAAGGACGGCAATATTCAATTAAGTTGGCATAATTAAGCTCGAACATATATGCCATCTTTTTTTTTTAAAAAAAAAGTTGACATAATTAACCCAAAATGGCATGATAATCAAATAAAGTTTTTTTCCGAACATTTAATTAAGATGAAGTTTCTATGAAATAATATCACACTAAATCTATCTTTATCAAACGTGAAAATAGATACAAACCGACCTAGGACCAGCACGAATAATATCATCCAAAATGTGACTAAGTTTTCTCATCTAGAACCAGAAGTAAATTGCATATATAGTGGCCATTGACCCCCAGTAAGAAGAGTTTTGGCCTTTTGCAGGTCAACTTTTTTTATATATTTCCTTTATATCGATTATTAACACTGAATTATGAAAAAAATATTGGTGTTTTTTAAACAGGTTTAAAATTGATTAATTCTATCATTTTCCTCTACGTTAGTAATTAGCAGCCTTTATTAGACTAGTCAACAAGCCAATGGTAGGGTTAGCTTGTCGAATAAGCAATAAGTTTATTTGTGCGCTCCATTGCTCTATGATTCTACCTCAAATCCTCTTCCTTGTACCAGTGCAAGGAACAGTTTGGTTCATGGGAATAATAATAATAATATGAAGTCATTAATTACAATGATAAATAATGTAACACAGATTATTTATTTTTCAGTTGATAATTAATGTTAATTAGCTTATTTCGTTTAGTATTTAATGAAGTATAAACACTTTAAATCTTCATTGGTAGTTAACACTCTTCTCCTCTTCATGAACTAAATTGAGTGCACCATGAGTGCAACAAAATCAAACGCACGTACAAGTTGTGATTAAGATTATTTTTTTCAGAGAAATCAATTTTGAGCTCCTCACAGCTGTACATAGAGCAAATTAGCTGGCAAGACTGTGAAAGATTATTTTGTACAAACAACATCCCACTCACTTTCATGTTAGCCAAGAGTTTCTTTTCTTTTTTTCTTTTTTTCTTTTTTTCTTTTTTTCTTTTTTTTTTTTCTTTCTGAGGCCAGGCGATTGCCACACTTATGCAGTCTAATTCACAGTACGGATGAAGCAGTAGGTTGTATGCCTATCTTTTTCTCAAAAAAAAAAAAAAAAAAAAAAAAGAAAAAAAAAAAGGAAAAAACTTCACACAAGTTGCAACGCACATGCTAATTTTGCACGATTAAAATTTAATTTTACTGTAATATATCACGCAGCTTCCGTTCATGACAATTTGGTATAAGAAAAATTAATTATCTGATTGGAATACATAAATTGATAAATTATTTAATTCACTCAAAATATGGCTCAAGTGTGATCACTTCCCTAATGAATGTCCAACCAAATTATTATGATATTTCGGGCTGTATGATGGATTGCAACAATTTTATTGTTCAGCTGCTAGATCTTAATATTTTAAAATTCAAATTACGATTTAAAGATGCCAGGAGAGAGTTTAAATGAATTTGAAGGTTAATTTTTCATTAATCTAAAATATTTGTAATCACGTATTAAGCTTAATTATTATGTTGCTATAGCGCGGAGCACTTGTTATAATTAATAAAGAATCACTAGTCCATCTTATTTATGTAAAGAAAAAAATGTTTGAGTCAAGTCTACAGACCGTTAGCAACGAGCGCACAAACTAAACAAAATTAATTGGCTATCACGACAGAAAAGTAAAATCAAAATTACACGACAGAGAATTAACACACAGATTTACGTGAAAAACTCTTTGCAAGAAAAAAATTACGGGCGAAAATGAGAGATTTCACTATGTAGAAAAAAAGGGAATACAAGAGTTCTGCTTCATACAACGTACAATCGCTCGATCTTACTTTAGGACAAATAGAAAAGAAATTAGAGTTTTTTCTTAGTGGATCGGATCCGTACGAGCCCTTCGCTTCCACCACAGACATTCTCGAAATTTCTCGTCGCACCGCGAAGCCGTCGACGAACCTGAATTATAATATCGAAGCGATTCTGATTTTGAGTCACATCTAACACAAACAAAAATGTATTGTAAAATTAT
>CM055074.1:1037191-1104691 GCA_029204045.2 Tillandsia leiboldiana | reverse complement strand
TTTTTTATCCCCGGTATAACTCAACTACCCAACCAAATACAAATTTACACTAATTCTTGCTAATACCTGAACTTATACCTATTTCCGGTATAACTAAATTTTTCTTATCTCCGAACCAAACGCAGCTCCAGGTTTTGACCGTTGAATTGGGTTTTCAGGATAATTAATGCATGATCCATGAACCTCTTATATATACCTACTCATTTTATTTTATTTTTTTTCCTAATTAGTTATGCAGTTTATCATTAATTATGTGTCAGGAATAGAACATAAAATACGAGACACCATACGATTTAATGACTCAATAGATTCAAAAAATAGGAATACGAACACGACAAAATCACGGTTATTAAAATATAATATTTTAATATAATAATATATATTTATTATATATAATATATTAATTGTGTAAAAAAAATATTTTTTTAGATTTGCCGGAAAGAAATTTAGATAAGAGATGAAATAAAAAATTTATTTAACTTTAGGACTATATTTTTATAATTAATTTTTTTATATTTTTAATTTTTTAAATTAATTTTTTAATATAATAAATTAAATTATAATATTACGTCAAAAATATATGTACCAACTAATTAAATTAAAATTTTTGCCAAATCAAAATTTTCATATATAAATAAATTACATATAAATTAATTGAATTATTATTTATTTTTATCCAATTTAATTTTTCTTAATTCCAATAATATATGGGACTATCGTACGCGGCATGGACGCGCGTCCCTCGCGCGTCGAAGCCACATCCGCATCGTACACACATATCTCGCGCGTCCATGCCACGTCCGCTTTGGACGCGCGTCCGACGCGGACGTGCAGGGTACATTTCCGCGTCCGCGACGCCTAAATCATTAACTACTATGAAGCAATTTTTCTTTTTTTTTTTTTTTCTAAACAATTATGAGTGAATGATATATATATATAGAGCAACGCTACATGTACACCCCCAAAGGGGGTGTACATCTTACACCCACCCATCTAAGGGTGGGGGGGTCACTTCACAAATTGTGAAGTGACCCCTCACCACACCCCACCCATTGGATGGGTCGGGTGTGCGATGTACACCCCCAAATGAGGTGTACAAGTAGCATTTTTCATATATATATATATATATATATATAAAAGTAGAGCTTATATATTTTTAAAAGTATAAAAATTTATAAATTTTTTATTATTAGATTTACATTAAAATTTATACAATTATACTTTTTTTTTTCTTTCTTTAGTTAATTTTATAATTACACAAATTTCAATACAAATTTAATAATAAAAAATTTATAAATATAATCTTATTTTAGCTTTTGAAAATATATAAACTCTACTATATATATATATATATATATATATATATATATATATATATATATATATATATATATATATATATATATATATATATATATATATATATATATATATATATATATATATATATATATAAAGTACTTGTGCTACCAAGTTTTCTATTATTAACTTTATTTTTTTAATCATTTTTATTTGAGGAGATTGAGGAGTGCTACATGTACAGCCCTAAAGGGGTGTACATTATACATCACATCCATCTAATAGGTGGGGTGTATTTAGGAGTCATTTGAAGTGATCCTTTACCACACCCCCCCATTGGATGGGTGGGGGTGTAGAATGTACACCACTTAGCATTTTGCTTTTTGAGCAATGCTACATGTACACCCCGAAGGAGTGTATATCATACATCTCCACTATTTTAATGGTGGCGATATTTTTTACGGGTCACATCAAGTGACCCATCATCACACCCCCATTCTTAGATGGGTGGAGGTGTGAGATGTACACCCTTTACGAGTGTACACATAGCATTTTTCTATATATATATATATATATTATCATCTCAGCATTTACCTATATATTAAGCGATGTGGACGGATGTCGGGCGAGTATTGGAGGGCGACGAAAGTGCGAAATGGCGTTCAATTCGTACTTTCAAAAATTAGAAAGCTTTATATATATATATATATATATATATATATATATATATATATATATATAAAGATCACGTCAGCGAAATTTATTAGAAAGAAATCGAGGAGCCACCCAGGACAGATTAGAAAAACGCATAAGAGGACCAATAAAAAAATGCCACGTCAGCGAAATTTAGCGTAAGGAACCACATCACCCAATACACAGCATTGCAACACCTCAGCAGGATACACGGAATTGCGACACGTCACGCCGGAGGAGCCACCAAATATATATATATATATATATATATATATATATATATATATATATATATATATATATATATATATATATATTATTGAGCTTCTATGTTTGTAGAAGCACCAAATTATTTGTGCTTGTAAGTTTTTTATCTTTGGATGTAGTAATGTACGGTTAGGATGATGATGGACCCTTTGAGTTTAGTGGATGGTTGGTGGAATAGTATGATCTAAAAAATAAAATTAATCAAAGAGTTAGATCTAACGGTAGAAAACTTACAAGCACCAATTATTTGGTGCTTGTACAAGCACAGTAGTCGTACTATATATATATATATATAGAGAGAGAGAGAGAGATAGAGAAAGAGAGAGAGAGAGGGGGAGAGGGAGAGAGTGGAGTTTATATATTTTTTAAAAAATAAATTTAATTATATTTATAACTTTTTTATTATTAAATTTATATTAAAATTCGTGTTATTGTATATATATTTTTTTCTCGATTTTACAATAGTACAAATCTCAATATAAGCCCAAACAATTAGTATATATCTATATATTTTAGTTGGTGGAATATATATATATATATATTTTTTCAAACGTACAAGACAATTAATACTTGTAAATTTTTTATCATTTAATTTATATTAGGATTTGTGCTTTTTATTTTATCTTTTTTTCGTTTTAGTTGCATTTATAAAAGTACTAATCCCAACAAAAATTCAATGGTAAAAAATTCACAAGTATGGATTATCTTATGATTTTAAAAACATATAAGCTCTATATATATATATATATATATATATATATATATATATATATATATATATATATATATAGTCCTACTACAAGTTCCAAACAATTGGTATTTGTAAGATTTTTACCGTTAGATCTATCTCTTTGATTAATTTCATCACTTATATTATTCTATTCCATCAGTCATTCACTAAATCCAAGGGGCCCACAATCATCTTAACTATATATTTTTTCTTTCAAAAGCTAAAATCTATAAATACCAATGACTTAGTAATTTTAAAAATATAAAAACTCAAGTTTATATATGTATAGAGAGAGAGAGTGTGTGTGTGAAAAAAAGAGAGTCCGGCTATTATGCTCTTGTATGTTTTCTACCGTTAGATCTTATAATTTGACTAATTTTATTTTTTAAATTATTCTATTTTACCAACCACTTAATTAATCGAAGAGTCTCACTATCATCCTAACCACACATCTTATTTTTTAATTAATTTTATTTTTTAAATTATTCTATTTTACCAACCACTTATTTTTTCTATTTTTTTTTTTTATATTAATTATTAACAGTGAATTATGAAAGTAGTTTTTTATCAGGTTTAAATTTTATTAATTAATTCTATCATTTTCCTCTACTAGTTAGCCGCCTTATTTGAATAGTCAGCAGGCCAATTGTTGGGCTAGCTTGTTTAATAAGCAATAAGGAAATCCTCTTCCTTTTACCGAAAATTATTTTTGATTATAAATATAATTTTTAAAAGGGCAATTTTTTACGTACCCCTAAAAATTTTTCTGTTTTTATATTTACCCCCTTAGAAGGCTAATATTAAAACTATCCTTCTTACGTTCCAACTTCTTTCCAAAATACCCCTGAAATTAAACTCTGTTAGTGTACCGTTTGGAACTGCCGTTATCTGTGTGTAATTATTATTTTGCCCTTTCAAATATACCCTAAACCCTAAAACCTCAAACCCTAAACCCTAAACCCTAAACCCTAAAACCCTAAAAAATCCTAAACCCACAACCCTAAAACCCTAAACCCTAAACCCTAGAGCCCTAAAAAATCCTAAACCCTAAACCCTAAAACCTTAAAAAATTCTAAACCCTAAACCCTAAACCCTAAATCCGGGCAAAATAGGTATATCTGATAGTTTTCAACTCCAATTATTATTTAACTCTAGTTTAACCCTAGTTAACTTTACAAAGGGAAACGGTAGAGGTATTTTTAATAACGGTGGAACGTATGAAGGGTATATTGGAAAGAAAAAAAATAAGAGGGTAAATCAGATATTTCTTCATATTTCAGGAGTACACAGGCAATTATCCCTTTTTAAAATAAGTAAAAATTATTTTAATTATAAATATAATTTTTAAAATAAGTAAAAATAATATTAATTTTGCTTTTGGATGAAGATTAGGTTACTTTTAAAAATAAAAAAAATAACGTTTGAATTGTTAGATTAGAATAATAAGAATAAAAGTAATTATAATTTTAAAATGATAATATTTTATCTAATTAATTTATATAAAATTATTAATTAAAAATAAATTAATTTAATTAATTTAATGAATATAAATTAACAAATAAATTAGTTAAGTATTTAATAGTTAATTAATTAGTTAAGAAATTAATTAGATTAGTCAAAATATAAGTTTGTTAATCAAAATACATATTAGTTATTGTAAAAATACACTAAATAATTAATTGTTTAATTATTTAATTAATTATAAATAAAAAATTAACTGCTCAAATAGTTAATTAAATATATATTGGAGTAAAAAATCAAATGGTTACCTATTTATCCAGTTAATTAATAAATAAATTAATATATTCTATATTAATTAATAATTTTTTATTATTAAATTAGTTGAAGTATAAGGGAGAGAAATTGTTGTTCCACCAAAAAGATGGAACAATAATTTCACCCTCTTAATGAATTATTTTAGAAAGACCCAGCGTCACATCTGGATCACGCTATTCTACAAACGACTTACTAAACCCAAAGGTCCTATTATCGTACTAACAATACATCGCTTCATCCAATTATTAAAACTTACAAATATCAATGAATTAGTACTTTTAAAAATATACTAGCATAATTTTATATATATATATATATATATATATATATATATATATATATATATATATATATATATATGAGTAAAATATAGAAAATGCTCATGTAATTATTCTTTTTCTTACTTTTCCTTTCTGATTTTGAAAAAATTATATTTTATCATCTTAAAATATCAAAAAGTATTTTTAGATGGGTTATAGTGTTGATAGAGAAGATGAAATAATTATATTGTCCTTATTTGTTTTATAAGAAAAAAAAATAATTTTTGATATATTTCTGTTATTTCAAAAATATTTTCAGTATAAATTATAAGAAATTGACGAAATATTGACAATGATGGAGAGGGGCCAAATGCATCAACTTTTTTTTCTTTTTTTTTTTTTGAGAAAAAGGTAGCATGCTATCGCTTCATTGATTTGCTGGATGAACTTAGCTACAAACTGTGACAACTAGGCCTCAGTTCGCCTTAGTGAGAGCAGGAAAAAAAAAATCGAGAATAAAATATAGATTTTTGAAAATAAAAAAAAAAAAGTTAAAATGTTGGTATTTACAGCAAAATTCTATGTAATATAGTTTATATATATAGAACTAAACTACTATACTATTAATGGCATCAGTTCATTGGTCTATTAGTTTGTTGACCCTTAAATAAATAGATGTATGGTTAGGATGATAGTAGACTCTTAAAATTTAGTGGGTGATTAAAAAAATATGATGATCTAAAAAGTGAAAATGATCAAAGAGATATAAATCAAACGGTGAAAAAATTAGGTAGCACCAAGTGTTTGGTGCTATCAATAGCATAGTAGCCAGACTCTCTCTCTCTCTTCATATATATATATAAATGAAGAGAGAGAGAGACAGTTCGGTTACTATGCTATCAATAGTACCAAACTTTTGGTGCTACTAAATTTTCTACCGTTAAATTTATTTCTTTAATTATTTCCACTTCTTATATCATACTATTTTTTCAATCACCAACTGAACCCTAGGGCCCAATATTATCTTAACCACATATCTCTTCATTCAAGAGTCAAAATTCTAATAGCACCACTAACCTGCTGCTATTAATAGTATAATAATCTCTCTCTCTCTTTGTATATATATATATATATATATATATATACACACACACTAAACTGCTATGCTATATATAGGGCCCACTATCATTCTAATCATACATTTTTTCATCAAATGACTAAAAACCTGCAAGTACCAATGACTTGATACTTTTAAAGATATAGAAACTTAATTATACATATATAGACTCGACTATTATACTATCGATAACATCACGTCATTGGTGCTATCAAATTTTTAGTTTTTGAATTAAGAGATATGCGGTTATGATGATAGTGGTCCCGTAGGATTTAGTTGATGGTTGGTTGAATAATATATTTCAATAGATGAAAATGATCAAAAAGATAAATCTAACGGTAAAAAAATTAATAGCATGAATTACTTGGTAATATCAATAACATTTCAACTGAACTAATTATATATATATATATATATATATATATAGTCATGCGCGCGCGCACACACGAGAGATTGGTTCTATGTAGTTACAGCTACTATAGCCTGGCTACTTTTATATATATATATATATATATATATATATATATATATATATATGGAAAATGCTATGTGTACATCCGTAAGGGGTGTACATCTCACATCCCACCCATCTAAGGGTGGTGGTGTGATGATGGGTCACTTGATGTGACCCGTAAAAAATATCGCCACCATTAAAATGATGGAGATGTATGATGTACATCCCTTCGGAGTGTACATGTAGCATTATATATATATATATATATATATATATATATATATATATATATATATATGCTATAGAGAGAAAGAGAGTACGGCTACATCTAATCAATCCGCAAAATTTAAATTTTTCAATCTATCTAATTTTAATATATATATTAAGATTAAAAATTTATTATGATTTTTTTTATTAAATTTAATAACTATAATTATTAAATTTGCAAAGTACATGCTAACCGTCCGTAATGATTGTCCAACCAAACTATAACAATATTTTGGGCTCTATGATGGATTGCAACACATAATTGTACAGCTGGTAAACCTCAATAATTTAAAATTCAGATTATGATTGAAAACTAATAGGATTTAGTTAGTTTTATAATTAAATTTTAATTGAATTAAAATTAATATTTAAATTGATTAGAGATAAATTAATTAGATTTAAATATTAATTAGAGTATAATCCTAATTTAAGTAAATTTAGATTTATTTTGGGCAGAGTTTATATATATCTCTAATGTAGAGAGTACGTATGATTTTGAGGATGATGGTACGATAGAAAAAAAAAGAGAAAAGAGAGAAGTCTTCTAAATTAATAGAAGACGAGAGAAATGTGAGAGAGATTTAAGAGGAGGGCTCGGGTTGAAGCTACTCTATTGCAGAAAAAAATAGCAGTTGGTGTAATTTTTTTCTTGATTAATGAATCTTATTTCATCCGCATATTTTCTGTTTTAGTTTTTCTTTTCTTTGTGGTTGTATTGATTCCAGTTTTATTGAGAGTACGATTTTTTGGTAAAAAAAAAATCGATTTAACGTTTCCGCTGCGGAATCCCAACTTTAGGCGGTACCGCAACGGATTGCTGATTCACAGAATCTGGTACCGGGGCGAATACCGAATTTTTCAACAATTGGTATCAGAGTTAAAGTTTATTGATCTTCGAAAAAGATTGACGGAGATGGCCACGAAGTTTGAAATCGAGAAGTTTGACGGCAAGAACAATTTCGGCTTGTGGCAAATTAAAGTTCGAGCCGTTTTGGTACAACAGGATTTGGACCAAACGTCGAACGAAAAAGAGGCAAAGCCAGCGGAGATTACGGATACGGCATGGGAGAAAATGGAGCGAAAAGCGTCGAGTACGCTTCATCTATTATTAGCAGATGATGTTTTTTACAACATAGCCAACGAGTCAATACCGGCGAAGTTGTGGAAGAAATTGAAAGATCTATACATGACAAAATCCCTGACGAATAGATTGTATCTGAAGTAGCGATTGTTCACGCTGCGCATGCAAGAACCGGCTAGCCTATATGAGCATCTGAACGAGTTCAACAGGGTAGTGACCCAGTTGACCAGTATCGGAGTCAATTTGGATGATGAAGATTGTGACGCCCCCAATAGTCCCACATCGGATGTGGATGGAATTGTGATTGGATTTATATAAAACATGGACACTAGTAATAATAACTGGGCTTAAACATTTTGGGCTGTGGGTTAGACCCAACGAGTTATTATTGCTAGTGGGTCGGGTCGTTACATTTGGTATCAGAACCAATAACCAGCCGGAAGTGTGCGGCGAGTCTCAGCTGAGTCTGGGTCTAGATGACAGGACTAGCGAGACAAGTCTCACATCGCCTGGTGATCTTGGGCTACTGTGTGTGTGTTTGGGCTGACGAGGACGTCAAGCCTAAACGGGAGGAGTCTGTGACGCCCCCAATAGTCCCACATCGGATGCGGATGGAATTGTGATTGGATTTATATAAGACATGGACACTAGTAATAATAACTGGGTTTAAGCATTTTGGGCTGTGGTTTGGGCCCAACAAGTTATTATTGCTAGTGGGTCGGGTCGTTACAAAGATAAGACACTTATTTTACTTTCTTTGTTACCGGTGACATATGAGCATCTGGTGACCACGTTGCTTTATGGTAAGGAGACTATAAGCGCGGAGGCGGTCACGGCGGCGCTTCTCTCGAATAAAATGCAAAAGATGACTCAGGAATCCGGCATGCAGAGTCATGACACAGCTTTGATAGTAAAAGCGAAAAAGGATGTAAAAATATTGGCGACCGGAAGTAGACAAAATAAGCCATTATTCGAGGTGGAGTGCTTCTATTGTTACAGGAAAGGTCACATTAAGCGCAACTGTCATAAGCTTATGGATGACTTGAATGAGTTAAAGCGGCAGAAGGGAAAAACTGTCGCGGATCAGGACAATCAGACGTCAGCGATGGCGCAGGCGGCAGAATCGGTGATGATCGATTCTGACGTGCTATATGCGACGACCGATGATACTAAAATTTCGGATGATGTATGGGTGCTCGATTCGGCATGTTCCTTTCACGTCTGTCCGGAAAAAGAGTCCTTTGCTACCTATAAGGCTATAAAAGGTGGAAAAGCTCTTATGGAGAACGGGACAGCATGCAAAGTTTTAGGAGTCGGCAATGTGAAGATCCGGATGCACGATGGGGTCGTGAGGACGCTGACAGGTGTACGATACGTTTCTGGTTTGAAGCGGAATTTGATCTAGTTAGGTGAGTTGGACTCGAAAGGTTGCAAAATTTCAGCTTCAGGTAGAGCTATGAGGGTGGAAAAACGAGATCGGATCGTGTGCGTGGCGAACAAGCGCGGGAACTTGTATGTTCTGAACGGGAGAACAATCAGAACCGAAGCAAAAGCAATTTGGGTTCCAAAAATTTGCGGAGGCGCAATCGTTCAAGATGGAGCGGAGGATGCGGCAACATCAAGTGGCGGAGACAAACTCAAGGTGCAGCTTGCGTGGTGAGCTCGATATAGCAGTTAAAGATTATAAATTAAACCAATGTGGAGATGGTTAGGATTTAGTTAGTTTTGTAATTAAATTTTAATTGGATTAGGGTTAATATTTAAATCGATTAGAGATAAATTAATTTAGATTTAAATATTAATTAGAGTATAATCCTAATTTAAGTAGATTTGGATTTATCTTGGGTGGAGTTTATATATATCTCTAATGTAGAAAGCATATATATAGAAGTATGTATGATCTTGAGGATGATGGTACGATACAAAAAGAGAGAAAAGAGAAAAGTCTTCTAGGTTTATAGAAGATAAAAGAAAGGTGAGAGAGATTCAAAATGATGGCTCGGATTGAATTTATTCTATTTCGGAAGAAAAGAGCAGCCGGTGTAATTTTTTTCTTGATTAATGAATTTTATTTCACCCTCATATTTTCTGTTTTGATTTTTCTTTTCTTCGTTGTTGTATTAATTCTAGTTTTATTGAGATGACGAATTTTATAGTAAAAATTTGATTTGACGTATTCGCTGCGAAATTTCAACTCTATACGGTACTGCAACGAATTACGGATTCACAGAATCTGGTACCGAGACGAGTACCGAATTTCCCAACAAAAGATACTAGAAGATAGTTTAAATGAATACGAAGGGTTTTCATTCGAAAATATTTGTAATCACATATTAAGCTTATGTTGCTGGAGCGAGGAGTATTTGTTACTACGAAATCATTAGCCCTACGCACACTGTTTATATATATAAAATGCTAAGTCTATCAGTCAAAAAGTATTGTAATTATAATTTTTCTAAATCAAAAGATTATAATATTTCCTCCAAATTTTAAAAAATATATTTTAAATTTTGATAGTAAAAAATAAAGAAGTAGTCTTTTTATAGGGCACAGCTGCAAGGCAGCAAGCGCAGCTCTTAACACCAGAAACGTCAGAACCACGCCACTCTCTCTCTCTCTCTCTCTCTCGACAATACTTTCATCGTAACAATGCGTAGCGTCCTCAACCTCCTCTACTTCTTCTCCTCCTCCTCCTTCTCGTTCCTACCCTTCCTCCGCCGCCTCCCCAGCTCCGGCTCCTCCGCCTCCTCCGCGCCCCTCGAACTGCCCCTCGGAACCCCGCTGCCGCAGCCGCCGACCACGATCGCCCCGATGGACTTGGAGTCCGGCGAACCCTCCCCGACCCCGGCAATAGCCGGCCACCGGGAGGATGCCTCCGACGCGAAGCGAGTGGCGCAGCTGGTGCAGACCGTTGCGCTGGCCATGGCGGCCGGGTCGCTCGTGCTCTTCGTCAACGCCCCGGCGGCGGACGCCCACCGCCCCGAACTCCGCGTGGCCTACGCCGCCTACATCGCCTTCGTCTGCCTCGGGCTCTTCACCAGCCTCGGCCTCTCCATGCACGCCGTCATGTGTTCGCCGGAGGACCCGAGCGTGGCGGCGCAGCACAAGTGGGTCCTGCTAGTGGCCATCGCCTTCGTCCTCTGCGCCGCCGTCGTCCGCTTCTCCCTCGTCCTCCCCGGCACCGTCCCCTTGCACTACGTCCTCGCGTTCCTCGTCCTCGGAGCGTTAACTTCTCTACTCTTCCTCCACATCGCCGGAAAAATTGCTCAGGCCGACTACGCCAGCGCCGGCACACGCACTTAAAAATAAAAAATAAAATAAAAATAAAAAAACCTACATATACACCCCAGCCCACGTAGTAGAGTATAATAATAGAGAAATGCTACATATACACCTCTTGGGGGTGTGCATCATACACCCCCACCGAACTAAATGTGGGATGGGAGTGTTTTTTAGGGGTCACATGAAGTCATGTGACCCCTCATCACACCCCCACCATAGATGGGTGGGGGTGTGAGATGTACACCCAAGAGAAGGTGTACATGTAGTATTTTTCATAATATAACTTATCATTTACTTTTTACAAAGTTAGAGAACTGATCTGAACTGCAAATTATTTTTAATGAGTTATTTAATTTTTTAAAATTTTAATTTTATTATTTAAATTTTAAATTTATTTAATTTAAAATAATTAATAATATTTTAATTTTAATTTTTGAATTAGTAAGCATATTTCAAATAATCCTTATGCCTATAAATATATTAAAGTAGACGATTAAATAAAAATTTTAGATTAAAATATTTTTAATTAATTTAAATTAAATAAATTTAAAAAATTAAATAATAAAATTAAAATTTTAAAATATTAAATCATCGACTCAAAATAATTTACAGTTCATATAAGTTCTGCAATTTTTTTTTTTATCTGTGCTTTCTAATCAGCGGGTGTAGCATAATATAACGGATGAGGATTCTAAAACGAGTTTTTAAGGTCTCGTTATTCAAATAGTAATGTTTGGTTTCTTCGGGCTCTAAATTTTTTTTTTGTTTTGTGGCATTTCTATTTGAGAACTTTTTAAGGTCTTCTCCTCGCCATATAAGTTTTTCTTTTTTTTCTTTTTTTTCTTTTTTTCTTTTTTTTTGGCACATAATTGTGCCAAACATGCGCCGCCTATTAGAAAACAAATTTTAGCTCGAAAAAAATGAGACAAATAAAAGTAGAAAGTGATAATAAATGTAGGGGGAGACCAAAATATTAGCCAACGAATGAAGGGCATAAGAGGTTCAACGTTAGAAATAGCCTCTTAATGAGGCTTACAATTATTTTCTAGATGAAAATTTAAAATGTTATAAGACTCTGTTATAATATATTTCATA
Source organism: Tillandsia leiboldiana (assembly GCA_029204045.2). Lineage (NCBI taxonomy): Eukaryota > Viridiplantae > Streptophyta > Magnoliopsida > Poales > Bromeliaceae > Tillandsia > Tillandsia leiboldiana. The sequence continues at coordinate 1,092,370 of CM055074.1, read as the reverse complement.
TTCAGTATCTTTAATTACTATACGGTAAAATCTTTTTCTCGGAACAAAAGTTAGTGCAGCTGAAACATATCCTATATTTAATAAACCACCAGCAATCAAAAAGGCAAATTAAAAGGAGCATTAAAACTAATGACATTTCATCTCCAACATTTTTTAATGGCGAAAGGTTTGAGCAAATTAATCACGATCATATAGAACACAGAAAAAAAAATTACATTAAAAAAAAAAAAAAAAAATCAGAATTGAATTCAAACAAAGTATCATAACTCATGCAATAATTTGATTCCATATAGAATCTCATGTAGCTTGCATCAATCTTGTAACATAATTGATGAAATTTCAACTCCCCATTTTTAAATAAAGATTCACCACTTAATCTATTTGGCAGCAAATATAATATACCCAACACAATCCCAGGTAAGCTGTGAGCATCACAAATTGAGTTAGATTGTAACTTGGGTACACAGAACCATCACCAGCATCAATCCCTAAGCTTTTCTCTTTGGGGCATCCTCCCTGGCCACAATCCTGAACTTTCCGGTCAATTGTTGCTGCACCACCAAGTAAACAACATTTTATCAATCAGGTCAATATATCTAGGTAGAAATGATTGGAGACAGGTTCAAGATCCCTTTTGCTTTATGGACACTTTCTTAAACTCTTCATTTGCTCTGATTCGAGTTCTTTTAGAAACTTGCTAAAATTAACAAACAACTCTATCAAATATCTATCGTGCAACTTTTACCACAATCTAAATGAATGAAGTGATAACATGTTTCCTTGTTCTAATAATAATAATAATAATAAGCTTTTACAGGAACCTGCACTTTATTCAACTGGAGAGTAATTACTAATTAGAGCCGCAAAATTAAACACCATAGTTGACCCTGTTGAGGGGGGATTTCCTCGCATTTTCATCATATTACCTAGCACTAAACATTCGACAAACACATGGAAGAGAGACCAAATAAAGCAGAAATTAAGAAATGGAGCGGCAACACTAATACTAAACTGGGTAAACTCTTATTCGAATTACCTTCTCCCATAGCTTGGTATGGTCTCCGCAGAACGCAGCAACAACAGCCCCTCGCTTCCCTTCCTTATACTCAATGAACAATTCCTCGTCAAGCCCGCAAGAAACGTGGAAACCCAGCTCACACTTGGGCTCCGAGCACTCGATCGCACAACCGCGACCGGATCCGCAGAGGTAGCAACTCTTCCTCCACCTTCTCTCTGGGACCCTCGAACAATCAATGCGGTCCCGACCCTCGGGGTCGTGGAAGAACACTTCGGGGACGAGGAGCGAACACGTTACGTGCGCCCACTCGCCGTTAACGGTGGGCTTCACCGCACCGCCTCCTATTGGGCACAAGCAACAGTTGGTGGTGCTCTCAGTAGTGTTCTTCTTAGTCTCCTCGCAGCGCGAGCAGAACCAATCTCCTTCAGGGATGGATCGGGCTAGAGGGTTGCCGTAGCAGAGCGCGTGGACCATGAGATCGCAGCCGTCGCAGAAGACGATGGGGTCCGAGGGGTCGCCGTCGGTGCTCCTGCACACGGCGCAGATGACTCCATCATCATCATCTTCTTCTTCTTCTTCTTCTTCTTTCTCTTCTTCTATTTTTACCGCTTCTTCTTTGATGTGCTTCTCTTCCACTACTGCTACTACTTGTTGTGGGGTTTTGATGGGGGAGAGGGGGAGGGGAGCCCAAACCCGCTTCTTGGCGGGGAGGCAAATGGTGTTGGTGCCGTCACGGAGATCGGCCCGCTTCTTGGCGGGGAGGGATTTAGGGTTTTGGATGTGGGGATCGAAAGAATGGAGGAGCTTGAATCTCTTCGATGGGGGCAATCCATGGACGGTGGTGGCGCTCTCCATTTCAGAGAGAGAGAGAGAGAAATTTGGGAATGGAGGGGAGAGGGGATGTAGAAATGGAGAGGGAGAGGGAGAGGAAAAGGTGAGATTTTTAGGAAGGCTCTTCTGATGGAGAGGGGGGGAGAGATTTGATTTGAATCGGGAAGGGTCTTCTGATGTAATGGTTTGAATTTGCAATTTGCGTCTTCTTTGATTTTCCCTCTTGGGAGTGTCTCGGCGCCGCGCTTTGGAGTTCGAAGGAGAGGCGGCAAAAGTTTTCGCGGGGAATTTTTTTAAAAAAAAAGAGATTTAATTTTAAAACTGTAGCTTCTCGATATTGGTGTACCAATTTGGACACATGTCACAACACATCCTAGTCTCCAAGCTTATTGGATTCGGATTTGCATCCGGTTTAAATTATCTGTTTAGGTGTAAATATCCGAATCTTAACAATGAAAATGTGTATTTTGCAAGTGAAAATATCAGATCCGAATTTGTATTTTTGGATATGTGATAAATCAGAAATTTTGATCTACAAACTTATCTGTTCGATAAAATAATAATAATAATAATAATATGATCGTACATGGTATTCTTCAATTTAATCAGCTCGAAAACTGGCATATAATTGCTCTAAATCATCACAATTTAAATAGAAAAAAAATCCAACCAGAATTCAAAACATCGACTACAAATTCCAGCACTAGCACATCACTTTGATCAGCTAGGCCTGACAGTATAAAACACACCACGACCATGCCATCCATCAAACTGCAAAATTATCCAGCAATGATACAAAGATAGGAGCAATGTTTAAAGAGCATCTTTACAAAGACCACCATTGCCATAAGTTATAGTACTGACAATTACACATTTTGTAAGTTATCTTCTGGAGAGAAGAAAAGGTGTTTCTCCCCTGGACATCTCGCAGTCATATCAACAATAGCTATGTTAGCTATCTTTATTGATCGATGCGCAGCACTGCTATAAATTAGTATACTTTGTAGGCTAACTCCTCCACAACTTCTCCCAGAGAATTCTCGTTCTGAATACTTTTAACCCACTTGGCGTTCACCCTAACTCGCTCGATACTCTGCTTCAGTGTCCTAGAAATGGAAGGCTTGGAGCGGGTAGTAAAGAAATCTTCTATTTCATCGCCTTTCTCATCCGAGGAGAACTGCGGCAACAATAAGAGAGTCATTCTAGCAAGCTTGGCTGTGAATGATTAATTGTAAGCATAGAGACTGTGATTTACGAACCGGTGACACAATAGAACTGACGAAGCGAGTGATCAAAAATCCAGAGCCCCATGTCTTTGAGATGTGTTCCCAGTTTTCCTGCACCCAAACCAACGAGCACGGTAAATATAGAACAAAAGTAATTGAAAATAATAACATGGCATCTTATTAGAAACAAATATATCGAGTTAAGAAGGTTAGCTATGTTGTGGTGTCAACTTGCCTAAGCCAAATGGTGGGATACTTGAATGTATCTTCATATCAATAATAATAGTATTAATTTACACTTTTTACTAATAATAAAAAAACATAGGCCAAACAACTATTAATGAATTAAAGATACGAAAAGGAAAGAACTATTAATGTCATTTGTGAGACAGAAACAATTAGAGGCCAAATAAACCAGGTTATTGAAGGTTTGTCTAATTATCCAAAAGATCATAAAGTTGATATTGGAGAAATAATTTACCTTAAACCACGTCCATGCGATATCACGTCCTTTGTGGCTAATTCCTGCTAACCCATACACGGCGTCTTGATTTCGAACCTAGAATTGATTAAAAGATATTAAAAAATTTCCGCTAGACAAAGAAAGAGCACATTCCAAGAAGGTGCGCATAGTGTTAGTTACCTCAGAAGACAACAGAAAATTTAGGGCTTCCAAAACAACACTGGGGTCCGGGCTAGAAGCCAAAGCACCTTAAGAACAAAGGGAATTAGATTTATCACATTTACACAAGAATGGTTTCTTTACACTTACATATCCCTGCAAAAATCTGGCTTCTGTACATCCCCCCCTTTGGAAACTTAGGCTCTTACTTAAATACCCTTGCACTAATACACTGTCCTGACTAAAAGATATATATGAAAAACAAATACGACTTTTATTATACAAAACCAACTCTTTCCCGCTAATTGAATGAACTTTTAAGGAAAAGTATGTTATTTTTAAGAAACAAGACATTTGAGGGAAAGGCATGAAAAATTCAGATTTCAAAGGGAAATATGTATATATGAAACTAGTTGATTTTGTAGGGAAATATGTATGTAAAAGCCAAATAGAAGAAAATCAAAGAGATATTTGTAGCCATTTTTCTGAAAAAAGAAAGTAGAGCAACTTGAACATACTTAAGATACGGACTTTCTCCTGGCTCAGATCAGTTTCCCTGTAAATCCTCAGAAGAGATTCATATCCTACTTTATTCGAGTTGTTCACCGTCTGCATCAGAGCAACATATGCGGCCTACAAAAAACAACTTGGCGGTGAAATTTAATTGGACATTATGGGGGCAATGTCAGAATTAGGAATCAAGCCAAATATGAACCTTTCGTGTATCTGGAGGGAGCAGAGATGTTTCTCTATCTTCCATAAAGGCATGAAAACGCTTGACTGCTTCATTAATTGTAATATCGTGCCCAAATTCAGCAAGAGCGGTCAAAATCTCCCCTCTTAGCATTGCATCCAAGTGGCTTTCACCATCCTTCGGGTCCCATCCTAACTTCCTGTCGAAGTCCCAAAAATAATTTCATCGAAGATGACTAAAAGGAATATCTCATACAGTAAAGTATAAAAAGTAGCATAGAAAATGCCCAAAAATCCATAAATTTTGTATTTTGGACAAATAAAGATGATGTTGGCCAGGCCAAAGATAGCATCATTTTGCTATCAACAAAGTTAATATCTTGGGGTTTCAGTTTGCTATTAAAAAATAATAAAACCATTTCCATAGTAGCTCAAGACATCAATACATGCACAATAAAAGCCCTATAGAAACAATGACTTAAGAAAACGATATCCTTTTGTATATTAGTTCTTTAATTATCGGTTCATTTTCAGAGTTCACAAGAAAAAAGAAGTTAACGCAATACATGGCCTGTGACAATCTTACTCTGCAGGGTATTGGAGGAGGCTTATAAAGAATGTTTTGATGTCATCTACCAATTCTGGAGCAGCATCAGCAACCATGTCGACAACCTTGTAACTTGTCTGTCAAGGCAGAACAAAATGTAAATAAATAAACAAAACAAAGGTGCAATTAGTTTGAGACTAATCAAACTAAAACAAAATGAACGACACTTACAGTGATTATGTGTGACAGCACGGTGTATTCAGACTCCTCCCTGTAAGCAGCCATTAAAGATAGTAAAGACGACAGTGTCTGCTTGCAAGCCATACTTAAGGCAAAGGAGTCATCAAGAACACCTACAACAAGAATAGATGAAAATGATAAGTTATAGTAAGTAAAAAGGAAAAGAAAAAAAGATAGCTGGTATTTTTTATTTAATTTACCAAATCTATCCGTTGCGGTGAGCTGGTTGGACTCTATAGCATATCGAAGTTTAGAAGCAAGTTCATCATCATAGTTCACCCGATAAAACCCAGTTTGATGGACATTAACTTTTATCCAGAATTTTCCACCTTTACAGCTATCGAAAGAATCACAAAGCTTAGTCAAATTCAACTTGTCAGATTGTGTTCCCAGTAGGAACTTTTCCTGAGCTTTATACGAACAGCAACATAATGTTATAGGGACGATCCATTGTCCAACTCCTGAGGATCCGCTTGATAAGAACTGAGTCTGCAAGGGAAGGCAGAAAAGGAAGGACAGTTATTATAGTGTCGTTTAACAATCTATATTATTAAATAGATTAAAAAAATAGTCAGTATTGTAACATAAATTGTATGAATAAGCATCTTAAGAGTGTCTTGCATAAATGACCATCTCCAATGCAGGCTATACTGTGATACCACAGAGAGAGAGAGAGGTAAAATTTGTTATGATTGGTTATGGCATGAGAAAGCATGATGTGAGTCAAACTCTAACAGTGATTCTCATTGTGGATCAAGAAAGGTTAGTGGTTAATACTTCATACATGCAGCAACAAAGTATATATTTCCAAGTCAATCTGTGAAATGAAAATTATACCAGTAGAAAGTCTAGAAAAGTCTAGAACAAGTAACTTTTCGCAATCTAACCAACAGAGATAAATAGTACAACCACAACATGGAAATAAGATCTCTAATATCGGCATCATATACAGAGTTTTAGATCATCTTGAATTATCAAGTTATTCACAGTTCATCCATTGAGATTTAAAAAGATACTGATATAGCTTAGAAAAGGACAGTATAAATAACATACCTGTTCAAATTCCAAATTTCCATCTCTCAATTTTACAGAAAGAACAGGATAACCTTTCTGCTTCGTCCATGAGTCCATTAACTTTTTCACTGGTTCACCAGATTCCTTTTCCAGAACAGTCCACAAATCTTCAGTTTTTGCATTCGAATAGGCAAACTTTTTGATGTATGAAGCTAACGCTTTCTGAAAAATTTAGAACACGTTGATTAGACTTCCAATATGAAAGTTAAACAGCTAGGAAAAGAAAAGGTATGAAATATGCAACAACCTAATACTTCATGAATGCTTAGGGAGACAGAGTGCATTAAAAAGAGTGAGGAGGAAATTCACAATAAATGTCTTCAATGTTGATGATAGATCATTGACTACAGAATAACAACTAGGACTTACCATAAGTAACAATCACAACCAACATTTGACATTGTACTGATGCGGCTTTCTTCTGAATGAAAATTCAATGAAACTAACAAGACTGTACTATCAAATTAAAAAGAATAATAACTGTGCTAACAACAGAAAGTATTCTGCATGGAACTATGCGAATCTGACCAACTGTAAGAAAGCTCTTCATTAAAACTACAAGTTTGGAATGCTAGTATTGAAACAATAAGGTTGGAATGCTAGTAATAGATTATGCGAATATGCAATATAGTTAAATGAGAAACAACAAGCTGAAGGACAAAGTAGCCATGAAACTGCCAACCTGAAAGCATTCAGCACCAAGGTAACTTTGCAGCATACGAATAACAGAAGCTCCTTTTTTGTAGCTTATTGCATCAAAAATTTCATCAACTTCACTGGCATGATTTATATCAACCTGAAAAAGCAAAAGAAGCGCAAAAGCTAAATACGAAGTCTGGGAAATTAATACAACATTACCATTGATATTAGGACAATGATTGGTTTATCTATTAGATTATTGAAATAACCATTCTAGTGTAAGGTACAAGCATGATTATGTATTAAGTCACAGTGAGATATTCTGTACACATAGCTGATTCAAGAATTATAAGGACAAAGTGATAGTACACTACTCTCGATTCCCTAAGATTATATGAAAATTTATCTTACTGCCCTTGACATTATAGCAAGTAATCATGGTAAAGATCTTTACCTCAATAGGATGTGATTCTGCGAGTGCATCCAACCTTAATCCCGTGGTAGTCTCATCTAGAAATTGTGTCCAAATATTCCATTCAGGGAATAAGGAATCTGCGGCTAAATAACTCACCTATAAAAGCAAATTAAAATAGCTTATTAAATTCAATAATCGTTCTATAAAAGGGCAACATTCAGAATGACAGGAAAAGATATTCTCTAGCAAATTACCCAAGTTGCAAAACCCTCATTAAGCCATAAGTGGGTCCACCATTCCATCGTCACAAGATTTCCAAACCACTGATGAGCCAATTCATGTGCCACAACAATTGCCACCTGATACAGAACAATGCAGCATTCAAATAAGTCGATAAGAATGCGATCAAACATCTCTAAAGGCGAAATATTAACAATTCCTTCCGAGTTTCGTAATGAAGTAAAATTCAAAGCAATTAATTGTTAAAATGTATGTAATAAAACTGAATGGCAGCTGAATATTGAATTGAATGGATTGAGAATAACTATAAAAAAGCTATAACTCCAAACAGGAAATCACCCTTTGTTTATTTGAGGCTGCTGAGTGGCGATCATCAAACAGTAAAGCTGTTTCTCGGTAAGTGACTAAACCATAATTCTCCATAGCTCCAGCAGCAAAATCGGGAATAGCAACCATGTCCAGTTTGGGAAGCGGGTAAGGTACAGCAAAGTACCTGAAAAAAATATATAATAATTTGCAAGTGATTATCAAGGTGCCCCATTAAAATATTTATTCTACGTATAAAAGAGTGAATAAAAGTTTCGGGTCTATCAAGATTTCTTCCCAAAATACCCATCTATTCCTAAAATACACCTACATTAAAAATATTCTTATAGATTTTTGTTCGATATTATCATTTGCACCTATACTTAAAATGCCCTTGCAAATATCTATTTGATTTTAGACTCCAATAATTTTTTAACTCATCAACCTATTCGATTTAAATTTTCAAATTAATTTAACCTCAATAGATGAACCGAATTTCACTAAATCTACTATATATTTTTTTTGTCAAGTTAGATGATTATGATCAAATAAAAAAATATTAATTTATCAAAATTCACGAAAAAATGTTGACTTTTCTTTTTTATTTAGTGTGCAAACGCGCACGCTTCGACTATTCTAACTAAAAGTAATAAATTCTTTACTGATCCATTTAAACATGTTTTACAATTCAAACAAATAGATGAGCAAGGAATAAAATAATTAAAAAGCACCTAGTGCTGCAAGCAAATTAGGATGTATTAACCATAATTATGAACTTGAATCAAATCAAGAGAGAGAATGGAACAAAGCAAGTTCGAATTGTCCGAGTGTTAACAAGACAACAAGTACTTTATAAAAAATGTATCCGCCAACAGTAAAATAATTTGTTTCCAAGCATGCTATATTAGTTGTAATACGGTTAGATTAATGAGAAATTTAATTATTCATATCAAATATATATATATCACTGAGCCATGTAAATTGATTGGATCATCATTAAAGGCACAGTGGTAGCACTTGACTTCAATACTAGGGCCTGACGTCATGTTCGGAATTGTATGATTAGACACTCCAAATTTGAAGAGGGAGCAAAGTCCGCTTCTCCCAACCTGAAAAGGTTTTGAAGTAGAGCACAAGAAAAGAGCAAGCAAAATAGGGGCAACTGCTTTAGCACAAGGCAGGGACTATTTTTAGCCATCTCAATTATTGGTGTTGATACTGGTTTTATGGCCCATTGACGCAGGTAATCGTTTGATCATCATAAGATAACATATCCAACCAAGGAAGTCTTTTAATTGAGCAGTCAGCTGCCAACACTTGGTTACCTAGACTGCTTCCCATACGGCACATATTTAGTGGACCTTGAGAAAAGATTGCTATAGGACTGGCACAAATGGACCCAATAATTTTTGTAGCGTCAGAATATGATAAAATTAGTGTCTTGGAAATAACACAACAGTGAGCAAAGTGAAACCTAATGCAATCAGATGATTAACAACAAATCAAGCGAGAAATGGAAAAAGGGAGATACTTCTTGTACAGATCCAGCGTCTTCACCGCAACATCTAAGGCAAATTTTCCTTGGCTACTCTTACCAACTTGACAGTAGACACGAACCATCGTACCTGAAGTAAATTAAAAATATATATATATATATATTGAAAACAACAGAAAGAGATTAATATCACATTGATCATGGTATTAATACTAAAATTGATAAGGAAAACAAATTGCAGATTAAAGAAATCTTTGACAAGCAAGACCCATACCATCCGATGTCGAAGCTTCCACGTAGTCAAATAAGCCGACAACGATAGCTACCAAGTAAGTTGACATAATCGGTGATTCTTTAAACGAGACAATCCTGCTAGCACCATCCAGCTTTTCTTCGACGACTGGCATATTTGACAGCGCGACCAGCTCAGAGGGAACTTCCAGTGTTATTTTGAATGTAGCCTGCAGAATACAAACTCTCGCAGGTTTCAATTACTTTCTTTTCATGCCCAGATGAATATGATCGATAGCATAAATAGCAAGTCATGCAGAGTGGACATCCCCTTGAGGATTGGTGTAATGAATTTATCAAGCAAACAGACCTCGCCGCATAAAAATTCATTTTTTCCATTTCAGTAAATTAGGGACGTATCTAACCACAATCCTACACAGAACTCAAAACAATTTCCAATTCAAAATTGAAATGTAGGTTGGCTACGGACCTTGCAAGCGGGTTCATCCCAGCAAGGGAAACAGCGGCGAGCATCCACAGGCTCGAACTGAGTAACCGCCATATTCTTCTTCTCCCCCTTGTATTCATAAGTACTACGTAGAGGGGAAAAGATTGAAAATTTACACCAGCACAAACCACAGCAATTGGAGAACCAAAAAAAAAAAAAAAAAAGAGGGGGGTGATTTTTATTACCTTCTATAGAAACCCTTCATCTTATCATTCAACGTCCCTTGAAACCCAATCCCCAAAACCCCCTCCCCTCGAGGAAGAAACTCATCGAATCTAATGATCAGAATATCATCTCCTTCCACAGCAACAATCTCCGCGGGGCGAATCTCCTAGCACAAACCAATACGACCGAAACTGATAACGATCAAAACCCTAAAAATGAGACCTTTTTACGAAATCCGGATCGGAGAATCACCTCGGAGGAAGAAGAGCTCCGGAACCACACGGCGCCCTCGTTCACGGCCAACTCGGCGGCGTTGAGGACGAGGAACCGGGTGTAGTCGACGACGTCGAGGGCGATGCGTACGGTTCCGGAGAAAGTGCGCGAGGCGAGATCAGGTTTGAGGAGGAGGTCGTAGCGCTTTGGGGCCGCGAATTTGGGTAGGCGCGCTTGGCCCTTGAAGTGTTCGACGTTTTGCTCCTCCGCCATTGTCCAGCGCCGTATCTTCCTCAGGAACCCCTGGGGATGCGGTTTTATAGAGGAGTGTAAATTGTATCTCGGATTATCCCAACTACCGTAGAGTCCGTTTATACGCATACGAGTTAAAAACCCGTTATTATTATTGTAATCATAATTATAATTATATCGGGCGAATCCAATAAATACCGTTGTTGGTAAGTGGATACCCATTAAAAATAGTCTTGTATCTTATAATTTAACAGTTCAATATTTAGCAGAAAAGTAAAAATAAAAAACAGAATCATAATTTAAATTTTGTTGTAGCCGAGGAAAGTGGATTTTAATGAAATTTTCGTTTACACATTCATTCATTCATGTGAGTGGATAATTATGATTTATTTTTAAAAATTAATATTATTGAGTGGATAAGTAATTTGGACGAGGCTATCACTCGTGAGAGGTAAGAATTTATTGCAGTACTGCTTATTGTTTAGAGTAATAATAATCCAACATTAATTACGAAATAGAATTTTGACTTGCATATATAAAATACGTCCAATATTAAACATGAAATGATGTGGAGAGGAGCATTTCGACGAATCTGAGCGCGACCCTTTCATACTAAATATTAATTAAGCTAGAACAAATCAGCTTTTCTATTTTATATTTTCTTTGACGCACTATTACCAGCTATATATTAGATGATAAAAAATTAGTCGAGCAATCAATTGATGTACTATTACCAGCTATATATTATATGGAAAAAGGCCAGTTTTACCTTAAACGATGTTCTAATTAAAGTGTACAAAGAATGAATACAACAGGTTTTGATTAGTATAGTATCTTAAATTTAGATAAAAAATCAAGTTAACCCTGTATAATATAGAAAGCAAAAAAAGTTAAGCTATCACCTCAAATAGATGCTCAAAGAGTACTTGTTTGCAGCGCATAAGCTTGCCATAAAGATTACCCATGGAATAGAATAATAGGGAACGCACTATGCGTGGCGAATTTCTTTAGATGCCACAACGCGACCAACTTATTTATAGGACGATGTTAAGTGAATAAAGAGCCTTGATTGGCACTTCATTCACTCCATCTCCTCACTCTTCGAATGATTCTACTAATTTTTAAAAAAATTCCTTGTAGCGTGAAAGGACATACAAGTCAAAAATTGGATGCCTTAGTGTTTTCTCTGTTCCACACAAAACTTTATAATTAATTTAGTGAATGCTTTACTCATCGGTCTCTTAGTGTGACATTATATAACAACTACCATTAATTATTGTATCGAAGAGTATCTTAGTTAGTTTCTTTTAGGACTCATTTTCATCACAAACATCTCTTTCATAGGCCATTAGAACCTGCTCCATAGTCAACAAAACTCTACGCGTGCAAGGCATTAACGCTGATTATGAGTAATAGACATAATCTTGCACGGCTCATTTGATCTCCTAAGTTTCTTCTTGTATTGTTATTTGAAATTTGAAAATTAAAAATGTCGTGTCGTATAGTTTATGGATCGGGCTGGGATGGGCCTGATTTAATGGGCCTTACACGGACTAACACCAGGCCATTTTCGCAAGTTTGCCGATGGTTGGGCCCAAAATGTAGCGCACGTGGCACCGATCTCCTCGAACCTCGTCCGACGTGGCGACGGTTACAAGAAGCTCCGAGAACCTTCCATCGAACTATCCACGCTCTTCTACAAATCGATCAACCCCAAAAAAAAAAAAAATAATAAATAAATAAATAAAAACATTAAAAGCACTTTTAATTTTAGAAGGAGAAAAAAAACCCTCTCTAGAAATTTCCCCTTCCCTGTATAAATCCCCCACCTCCCTTTTTCTTCTAAATCGCACCGCTACAAAACCCTAGCGAATCCAGAAAAAAAAAAGAAAATCCCCCAAATTGAATCGCGAGCGATTCGATCGCCATTGATGGAGGTGATGATGGGCTTCGAGGACCCGACGCTCTTCTCGACGCTGCAGCACCTGATGGACGTGCCGGAGGAGGCGGAGAAGGCCTTCAACGCGCCCACGCGCGCGTACGTGCGCGATCGCAAGGCCATGGCGAACACCCCCATGGACGTGAAGGAGCTCCCCTCGGGGAAGCTGGTGCTCACCGTGGACATGCCCGGGGTGAACCCTAGCGACATCAAAGTGCAGGTGGAGGAGGGCAACGTGCTCGTGATAAGCGGGGAGAGGAGGAGGGAGAAGGAGGAGAAGGAGAAGGAGAAGGAGAAGGAGAAAGAAGTGGGCAAGTACCTGCGGATGGAGAGGAGGATGGGGAAGCTCATGCGCCAGTTCCCGCTTCCGCCGAACGCGAATTTGGACTCCATTGCGGCGTCGTACAAGGACGGGGTGCTCACCGTCACCGTCGACAGGATGCCACCGCCGGAGCCGAAGAAGCCGAAGAGCATCGAGGTCAAGTTCTACTGATCAAAGAGAGAGAGAGAGAGAGAGAGAGAGAGAGAGAGAGAGAGAGAATTGTGGAAAATGGAGGTGGTGTTGTGAGTTTAATGAGAGTGAGGAGGATGCTGAGGTGGAAGAATTTGTGTCTGCCAGTGGCTTAATTACGAATGGAACTACAAATAAATAAAAGACTCTGTTGTTGGTTGTGTTTTCTGCTACAATTAATGTTTGGTTTCCTAGTTTATTTAAATTTTGTTATTATTTTTAAAGTAATCATGTGTGGTTCTTTAATAAACATTCATTCATCATTCATTAGAGTTGCTATTTAATAGAATTGAGTGAAAAAAAAAAAATATAAATATATATTTTTAAAAGTTAGAAATATAAAAATATATTAGAGTCAAATGTTATGATAGGCGATCTATAATTTTATTTAAAAAAAATAATACTTAATTATTAGTCATATTTAATTATTTAATTAATAAATATAATTACTAGTTATATTAAGTGATTAGTAAAAATATAAATATATGTTAAATAAATGAAATGTTAGACGTAATAATTCTCTTGTGTTCATTTTCTGTCCTGTTCATTTTCTCTGCAATTAATACAGTCACGTCTGCGCTCAAGCTAGAATTAATGCTCCTCAATTGTTTAATTTATAAGTATTTAAGTATTAAATTGTTGGCATTTGAAAAAATAAATTGGGACTGTATCGACCTTTTATTTTTTTATAGCAGTTTCAGAAGAGAAAAAGCACCTGCTTAAAACCTTGTGTTTCTAGTTATTGGCCAATTTATTAGAAATATTAAATCTTAGATTGGATACAAAATCTGCATACGGTTTAAATTTTTGGAGTGAGCTGGCGCCCTCTAACACTAGCTTTTAGTTACAATCCAATCTAATTATACATCCAAGTTTTAAATTTAAAGAATTTCAATTATCTAAAAAAATGAATGGTAATAATTAATCCGAAATATTAATTGAGATATAATGATAATAAGGATTTGATGTAGAAATATAATGCTGCACCTGGTGCAGGAAACAAATTTGTCACACACCCTGGTTAACACTGCTTCATCCAGCACAGTCAAAAATAGGAGTAAAATTTCAGTGCAAAACACATTTATGATTATAAAAATTTTATATCATCATCTTCAAATAATTAGTTTAAATGGGTGTCATGTGACGAAGCGGCGTATTAAATTTTATTAGATTTTTTTTAAAAAAAAATAAAGCAGGGTATGGATAAACGTCATTTTCGCCACAAGCTGTTCATCCATTCTCAAACTAATTAGTTTGGGATTAGTTCGGAGATTATGTTATAAAATTTTTATTTTTTCTACCATGTTTAGTTGAGAAATCTCAAAATAATTATCAAATATTTTTTATATTTTTAAATAAATTTAAAATTTTTATTATAAAAAATATTTAATAAATGATTGGATGAGGATAAAATTAAGAAAAATGCTAGATTTATATTCCAAATAGTGTGTACATCTTACACCCCATTTATTTTAGGATGACATAAATTTCATCCGTCATTTCGAAATGACGAGTGAATAAATATCCATCCTAGTATGAACTAGATGTAGAATGTACATCCCATTTGGGATGTACATGTAGCAGAGCTATAAAATTAATATGCGGCAGTTGATTGGGACTCGGGACGAGGCATGTTTCGGATACCTCCCACTGAAGTTCAAATCTTCGACTTAATCGTCCACGTAAGCTGGTTTCCCTCTGAACAACGAACAGGGGTATAACCGTAACTCCAACCGTCTAACTGACTTTCTCGTTATAAAACTTCAATTAAAACATCCGTCCATTCTTCCTGCAACAATCTAACCCCAACTCCATTTCAAGGCAAAAAAGAGAGTGGTGATGATCATCACCTTCTCCACCCTCAATTCTCTTCTTAATTTAATCCCTTATTCTTATAATTCTTGATCTCATTCCCTTTGATCGTTTCCTTTTCAGTTCGATCCATATACAGGTCTACCGTAATCTCCGATCGATATGGCGAGCGGCAATCACATCTACGACAACAAAGGCTGCCTCAGCAAGTTCCTCGACGACGGAATCGTCCTCCTGATGGCCGCCATCGTCAAGGTCAAGCAGGCTGCGGCAGCGGTGCGGATGAAGATCTGCGCCTGTTGCGGGAATCATGAGCCACCCAACCAGGTTGAGGAAGGCGGAGAGGCCGCAGGACAACATACGAGGCCAGCGGAACTGATAGAATGTGGCCGTGCCTCCCCCGTGATGTCCAACCTGGGGTGGAGGTGGCAGCTCCTGGGGATCGGCTCGGCCCGCGGTAATGCCGACGACACAGAGAGTGGACCATCCGTAGAATTGGCGGAGACTGGGGGCCGTGGCGGTGCTCTAGTGCCGGAACCGTCTCCGGAGGAGATTAAAGAGGAGGTGTAAGTACATAGAATACCATGAAGAAGATCGCGTATAAAAAGAGTCTGTGATGTAGGCAACAATTAATATTGATCAGGAGGTAAACTAGTTTAGGTTTTTTTTTTTTACCCCCATAATTTCTTGAAATGGTGGTTGGTTGATCTAATTGTGGCTCTTTCATATCTTGCAAATTAAGAATTAATTGAGCTCTTTTTTACGGAGCTTTAGATGTTAACGAACTGGTTCAGATCTTTTTGGTATCACTGAGTAACATGAACTCTGCATATATACTATATGAAGCAATATTGTTGCGTATGTTTTAAGAGCTTTGCATGCATAAGCCGTTAGAAATTAATGCATGCAAGTGTAAGGAAGTGATCTAATGCACGTAATTAAACTAGTGCGTTCATTATTTTTGAAGCCCACTATATATCTAACTCTTAAAATTTTAAGTTTATCATATAATCTTTCAACTATTTTTAATTTGAATAATTTGCATGATTCGAAGCATCACTTCGTTTGATTTGCTTGCTTAGAATGTCTCTATTATATTGTAGCCAAAAATTATGCTATAAAAAAGTCACCAAATTAATTAGCTGATGATCAAATTAAAAAAGATGAAAATTTCAGAGAGAAAAATTAAAATTTTATAAATGGATTGTTATTTTAAAAATCAAGATCTAATTGGTCGACAAAAATACCCCCGCAGTCCACGTAAGCGGCTCTCCCATTCAGGAGGGCATAACCGTAAATCCAACCGTCCAACCGTCAACCGCGCTTTCTCGTTATAAAAAGCCATCGCATCCATTCATTCTCTTCATAATGCTCGAAATTAACACAACTCCATTTCAGAGCAAATTAAGAAGAGAGAGGTCATCGTCTCCACCATTTTCCTCTACTCCTTTCCCTTCGTTTAGTTCTTTTCTCACCCCCATTTACTTTTTCCCCTTCTTTTTCCCCCCTATTCGATCAGTTCAGTTCGATTGATACGTCCGAGAATTGCGGACATGGAGAACAACGGTCATCAAGCCAGCGAAGAGCTGAGTCGCTGTATCTGCTTACGCCAGTTCGCCGTAAAAGTGATGGCGCTTCCGATCGCGGTGTGGGGCCTGGTCAAGAAGGCGGCGGCATGCGTGTGGGACGATCTCAAGATCTGCTGGGAGGATCTCGGGCTGCGCCAGAGGTTCTTCCCCAGCAGCAGCAACAACAGCGCGCGGGTTGTTCCTAACATCCAAATTGTGTAGGCAGCTGCATGCGCCAAGGTTGAGGAGAAGGAAGGAGGAGGAAATGGTTTTCAGTGGCTTCTATAATTTCCTCCAGCTTAGTAGTTCTGGGTTTGTCTTTGCTTCTTAAAATGTTGCGTTGTTGGTTGATCTTGCAGCGAGCTCTTCTATAGCTTGCAATAACTTTTCTTTTTAGGGAGTTTTGATATTGAACGCTTCAGATCGTTTTGGTCGCGCTGTGTATATATACAAGCAGCATGAACTCAGCGTATTATGTGAAGCGTAATATTTTTTGCATATTTTTTTGAGAGCTTAATTTGCATGCTTTGATTAGAAATAAATGGATCTATTTTGTTCTTTAGTTGGTACATATATATATAGTTTTCTTTTCGAAGCTCAATTCTCTCTCTCTCTCTCTCTCTCTCTCTCTCTCTCTCTCTCTCTCTCTATATATATATATATATATATATATATATATATATATATAGCTTGGATAATTTTTTTAAAGAATCATTTGCTTTAATGGACTTAATTAGAATTGCATTTCTCCACAAGTGAACATCTTATCACTCAAATTAAATACACAATAAAAGAATCATCAAATTACTCGAATTCAGAAAAAAAAAAAAGCTTAAAATATTAAATAAAAACATTTGAATATTTAAAAATAAATAGTTGTTTTAAAATAACTCGCATCACAGAGAATTAGTTATCTACATTTTTCCAAATTATTAACCCCAACTAACAAAAAAAAAAAAAAAACCAGATCCAAATGGTCCAAAATACCCCTGCAAACCTCCAACAGATCATTCTATATATATATATATATATATATATATATATAGACGCATCCACGTAAGCAGCCATTCAACTAATTAACGAACGGGGGCATAACCGTAATTCCAACCGTCCAACAGTCAACAGATCATTCTCATTATAAAAAGTCTTGCAACACATCCATTTTCTCCCCTCATGGCACTCGAACACAACTCCTTTGCAAAGCATACATAGAAGAGCGTGGTGATCGATCACCTCTCTGGCCATTTTCTTTATTTCTTTCTCCATGGACCGATCTAGACGTCCGGTAATAGCCGACATGGAGAACGGTCTCCATGCATGACCAGTTTGACGACGAGCCGTTCTGGAGCATCCGCTTCCGCCTGCTTCACGCCGACGCGATTGAGCTCTCAATAGCCGCCTTCGGCCTGGTCAAGAAGGTGGGGCGCCGGCTGATCATCTCCAACGGCAGCGACAGCAGCAACAACAACGACGAACTGGCATTGGTGGCAGGCGATGGCATCAGTTCGTGCGTGAGTGCTGAGACCGCTGCAGGAGGTGAGGAGGAGGTGAGGAGATTAGAGAAAAGGTGTACTAGTTTAGGAGTTGCTTTGTTTCCTAAAATGGTAATTGATAGAACCTGTAACTTGATCTAGGACATCTTGCAAGAATTTGAGTTTTAGAGAGCTTTGATATTGAACTACGTTCGTTACGTACTACAGATGCTATATAACCGAAGCAATAATACATAAATTTTGAGACCTTTGCATGTATGCATCCTCAATTCGTTAGGAATTAATGGATCTATTTTGTTCTCTAGTTGTTCTCGCAGGTTTCTTTTTTTGTATATAAACTCAGGCTTAATTTGATCTTTACGCCTTTTTTGTAAACTCAAGCTTAGTTTGATCCTTGGTAAATACTATAAACCTGTTTGATGAAGGTGTTTTTTTTTCTGATTTGCTAGCTGATGATTAATTACCTAATTTCTATAAAGTTTTTATTTAACTATATGTCTAGTCGTTCTTTATTTAATTAATTCTTTTTTATTTTTATTGTTTGATTCACAGCATATATCACTTGTTTTGATGTACTTAATTACTTAGATTTAATTAATTTCACGTGACTAAACAACAGGTCTCACATGTTTAAATTATACAATACAATTAAAAATTTTAAAAAGTTAGAGGGCGAGTATTTCAAAATAACTCGTAGCTCAGATTGGCTCTATATTTTTTTCCCAAGTCATTATTAATAATCATAACATTCCTAATGAACAAAAAGCCGGGCTTTAATTAGTCCAAAATAAAAGCTCCTGATCATTAGCAGTAGAGTGAATCTGCGTCGTCATATAACCCCTGCAAACTTCCAACCGAATCATTCGCGTAATCAAGCAGTTTTTCCATTCAACAATTAACGAACAGGGGCATAACCGTCACTCCAACCGTCCAAACCGTCAACTGCCCTTTCTTGCTATAAATTAAAGACCAACACATCCATTCCACTCTCCTCGTACTCGAGCTCAACTCCATTCCAAAGCAAAGAACAGTGTAGTGATCATCATCTTCTCCGTCCCCATTTTCCTTCTTATTTTCTTTATTTATTTCTTTCTCCATTCCTGAATTTTCTTCTTCTTCTTCTTCTTTTTTCTCTCCAGTTCATGAATTGACACGTCCATGCATGAATCGCTGACATGGAGAACAGTCGTCGTGAGGAGGCCAACACTGTGCCGATCTGCTGCATGATCTGCTTCTGTCTGCTCGTCACCAGCGCGATCAATGTCTTGATCAGTGCCTTTGGCCTGGTCAAGAAGGCGGCAGCGTTTGTGTGGGCCACGGTCAGGGCCTGCTGATGAGGTCGACGGTGGCGAAGCCAACCAAAGACATCGCCAGGGCGTTCAACACACCGTGGATGCGGCGGCTCGAGACGATCATCTCTGGCGGCGGAGGCGGCGGGCAGGTTGTTCCTCCCGCTCAACCACCCGCCACAGCGGTGGCGGTCGATACTGCGTAAGTGTCAAAACCGCTCCTCCACTTTGGTGATCATTCCTTTTCTAATAAACTTAATTAAAGTTATTTTATATCATTCATACAATTAATTACAATTTTTTTTTCCTTTTTTATCAGCTATGTACCTCCGGCGATCGTCGACGAGGAGAATGCAGATCACATCAATGTTGATCCGGACGACGAGCCGAGAGGCCGCCGCAAGCTCCTCCACGACGTAATCGCATTCTTGAACATCACCGTGGCCAAGGTCAAACAGGCGGCGGCAGCCGTGCCGGCCAATATTTGTGCCTGCTGGAGGGATCACGAGCCGGCCCACAAGGTCGATGAAGACGGAGAGGCTGCGGCGGGCTGGCCCTCGAGTTTGGCGCAGCTGAGAGACTTGCCCGGTGCAGTCCGTGGGATGTTCAACGCGGGGCGCCTATGGCGGTGGCTCCTCGGGTTCACCTCGGCCCACAGCAACGACGACCAGCAAGGTGTAGGATCGTTGGCGCTAACCATTAATTCCAAAAGATCGAGCTGTTAGAAATACGCAACCAATTCACTTAAAGTGTACAGACACAGCGCCCACGGGTCTCGACCGGACTCAACCCACCTGAACGTTAGGTTTATTGTTGGGCCTCTTACCGTTAGGTCTATTGTGGACCGCAGCCCCACTCAACTTATATGGGCTCCCCCAACTCAACTTATTAGTCTCCTAAACCTGTTGTTACGAAACAGAAAATTAAATCTATTTTAATTCATAAATAAATAGCCAACACAGGGCTCTTCTCACATGGAACTGATGGCGATGCCAGGGCCTTCTGGTGGTGCTTGATTGCCGGAACTACTCGATCTGTCAAAAGCAAGGTTCAGGAAAATGTTGCTCGTTGGTTCTTTAGTTCCCTCCAGTTTAGTAGTTTACGGTTCTCTAGTTGGCGTACATATTGATTGTTTCGTTTTGTGTTTTTTGTTTTTTAATCCCAATCCTTGATCTATTCTCGGTATGTACCATACGAATAAATTAAAATTGTTTTTTTTCTATTTTTGGTGGGAAACACTTACACGTTTCTTTTTTTTCTTAATGAGCTCATAAGTAAACACTATAATAAAATTTAATTATAAAAATATATTTTTATAATATTTTTTTTATTAAATTTTAATATATTTTTATAACACATTATAATAATATATCGTCATACATCTCAATAACTGCACATATAACGATATTAATAATAAGTATTGATATTTTTACTAGCAGTATTTCTTTTTTTTTTAATTTTATAAATATTTAAAAATATTATTATAATATAATTTTATTATAGTAAAAAAATTAATTAACCAGATTCGTGTAGTTCAGGTTTCTAATTATTTGTTATATCCATGTTGAATATATACCCCCTCTTAATTGCTCTCTATGCACTTTTTTTTAGGACAATTAATTATCATATTCTTGTAATAATTAAGGATCTCTGTTGAGTACAAGTTGGTTCTATCGAAGTTACTTTAGTTGCTTTAACAATCAGTATATGTCTAAATCCATTAACCCAACAGATCAAAATTAATATATTAATACAATCAATTATTTATAATGAAATATCACGTTGGACATTCAGATAATTTATTTAAATTATCTTAATTACTAAATCATAAATAACAGAATCTTTAAACAAATAAAAATCAAACTCAATCCTTATTTACTATCATATTAGAAAAATTTCATAACAAAATTAACATCCAAATAGATACCGAGTGTAAATCCTAAGTGCAATCAAACTCATTTCATATTTGAACTAAATATTTGGTAATTAGGCCTTATTTAGATTTTTTTTTTTGATGAAAAATTAGCAAATTATCCGTATAATTCATTAGATAAATAAATTTATATATATATATATATATATATATATATATATATATATATATATATATATATATATATATATATATATATATATATATGTGTGTGTGTGTGTGTGTGTGTGTGTGTGTGTGTGTGTGTGTGAGAGAGAGAGAGACAAACCTCAAAGATAAAAAAAAAAAAAAAAAAAATGGTCAAGAAATAATAAGAAGAGGAACATTTTTTTTATTTTGCAAATTTAATGCAGCGTGTTTTAAAATATCGGCAATTATATGTACATATACAGAAAATTTTAATTGACAATAAAGAAGAAGTAAATATTTTTTTGTAAATATTTTTCTCTGGTTTGACCGAGTTAATTAATAATGATAGAAATAGAAAAATACACACATTAATTGGGCTTTGTGAGCCAGAAAATTTTTGAATCTTAAAAAGAGAAAATGATGGTCATCAAATGGGGCCCAGGTAGCTAGTGATCAATAGTTTGTAATAGATTTTACAGAAGACTTAGGGAAATTCCCAACTTTTAAATCAACATGCTTTGACAAACTAAGTAATGTGTTTTTTTTTTTTTCTAGCAACAGCGAGAAGTCGTAAGAAGCAGCTCGTGAATCCAAAAAGTCATATCTCTTAGTAAAATTTAGTCTTGTAAATAAATTTATTTTGATTGTTTATTAAATCACACGGTATGCACTGTCATGCATAAAATAATAATTGAAGAAGACAAATTTTACTACTATATATATATATATATATATATATATATATATATATATATATATATATATATATATTTGCTCACTATATAACATGGAACTCACAAGAAGAAAAAAAAAAGAAAGAAAGTAGTCTTTAACAAGATAGAACTCTAATTACAAGGAGCCACAAATTTGGATGCACGAGATTCTTACATACCAACCTGCATAGAATCCGGTCAAAATAATAATAAATAAAACAGCTAACACTAGCAGGGATATCAGCGCAAATAAGCATTTCGGAAAGTTTCACAACAAATTATATGTTTTGAGGGATATGTTTGCACAATTCCATTTTATTTATAAAAAATATTATTTATAAATTTTAAGGGACGTACATTTTGTATTAATAAAATTATATAAAAAAATTATTATTGAATGAAATAAAATATATATTATACAATTTTTTTTTATTAAATTATTATTATTATTATTATTAAATTCTTGTGGCCTCTTCATCTCTGTAGGCGGAAAGGCATCTGATACACCTTCTTCCGACTCCGAAAACATAAAAAAAAAAGCCAAAAAAAAAAAAAAAAAACATATAATAGATGGAGGAACGAGAGAAGGCGAACTCTGATTTGGATATTTCCATCGTCTCCTCCCCCTCCTCTTCCACTCCCCGTCCCCAATTCTAACCCTAGCCCTAACCCTAACCCTCTCCTTCTCCCTCTCCCTCCTCCTAACCCTAACCCTAATACCCGCCGATTCCCTCCATCGATGCTCCGATCCGAGTGATCGCGCTCGTCCGGAAGATCGGAACTTTTCGTTTCGGGCGATTTCGGGAGATCTCGATCGTCCGATCGTCGGGCGTCGCGGATCGGGCGGCGGAGATCCGAGGGCACGATGCCGTCGCACGTGGATTTGGATCGCCAGATCGAGCTCCTGAGGGAGTGCAAGTACCTGCCTGAGGCGGAGGTGAAGACGCTATGCGAGCAGGCGAAGGCGATCCTCATGGAGGAGTGGAACGTCCAGCCCGTGAAGTGCCCCGTCACCGTGTGCGGCGACATCCACGGCCAGTTCTACGATCTCATCGAGCTGTTCCGGATCGGAGGGGACGCCCCCGATACCAATTACCTCTTCATGGGGGATTACGTTGGTGAGTCGCTCGGATCGGTAATCGATGGGAATCTCTGCGATTTTAGGTTTATTTTGGTATCATACGCTCGTATCGGGAGATTGAGGGTTCTAGTTTGTGCTTAAATGGTGCCTTTTGTGAAGATTAGGTAATCGAGTAGCTGATCGTAGGTTTGTTGAATATTCCATGATTTTAGGTTTATTTTGTTATCATATTCTCAAATAGGAGATTTCGGTTTGTTAATTTCATTGTGCGAAAATCGCTGACTTTTGCGAGGATTTGGTAATCGAGCGGCTGATTGTAGTTTTGTCGAATATTCTGTGATTTATATCTACGAATGTTTATATCTATGAATGTTTTTGTGAAGCTATTTTCAGGTGAGCTCGGGATTCAGAGGTCCTTTCTAACTTAAAATTTGATGAATTTAGGTATATTGGGGCTGTGTTTTGTGAAAGCCAATCTATACTGCGCCAAAATGTTGACAGTCGCTTGGCTCTTAGTTTCTGCTCTTTGTATTCTGGTTGTTATGCCGTTGCGACTCCGTTTCTTTTAGCGGAACAAATTTTAAGGGCCTTCTGCAAATCAGTAAAGAGAAAAACATGTGGATGACACGATAATCCCTTTAGAGATTTTTCTGCTATAGTGTATCACTCGATTTTTAGTCTGGTGATTTTGTGTACTGCATGTGAAAAATGATGCCTGCACCTTGGCTTGGCCTGAAATGAGAACTGTGCCGCCCAAAAATTGCAGCAACTAATTTTCTCCTTGTATCTCCAACTCTCCATTTTTCATTTCCTTTGAAATACGGATTCATTTCCTCTCTCTGCTTCTTTTTTAGCAAATAAGATTATCATGATGGTGTGAATGACGCAATGACTGAATTATGTGAACATTAGGCTGCTCTTTTATGTTCACTATCTTCCTACTTCTATCAGCGTAATACTGGAGTCACCGTTTCATTATTCGCATACTTTACCCTCTTGTACCGCAACCCTCTTTTTGTCGTTGTCAAATACATATTCTGATTTTGCTCAATTGTAAGGAGCCTAGCATTATTTGTGTGCTAACAACTATGTTTTCTCTCTATTGGATCAATATTGTGACACATTGTTGCATCCAACAATGGCCTTGACAAATTTATATTTGTTGTACTGTCATAGGCATCGAGAGAGTATGGGTGCTTAAGCAAAATGTAGTTATGGGCTCTTTTGGATTTCTTAAGATGATGTATCTGTTGTGTACAAAGGATTGTGAATGCAACCAAGCTCTTTGTGATATATAAGAAGATAGGCTGTTTTTCAAGCTAATATCTATTTATTATTTGTTCTTTTGTCACTTTTCCATTATATTCGTAGTGACCCAAAGTCTTGCTAATTGCATATTATGATATTCATACTGCAGATCGCGGTTACTATTCGGTGGAAACTGTTACACTTCTTGTTGCCTTGAAAGTTCGTTATAGAGACAGAATTACTATATTGAGAGGAAATCATGAGAGCAGGCAAATAACTCAAGTGTAAGTTTTTGTATTCTTTTAGCTGTTTATACATTATTTATGAGACAGTCACGCATGCATTGTTCTCTCCAGTAAAATTGACCGCTACAGTCGTGATAGTTTGATGCTATTCATTATTCATAAAGTCATGATAACAGAGTGGGACTTTCAGCTGCAGTAGCAATTAAACAGAAAAGATTAGGCAGTTTAAATGATGAATTCTACGAGTCTTGACTGCTGTCCTTCTATAGAAAGTCTGATCCCCTGACACAATGGCTGCAATGGCTGCCTTACAACGCTAGTTTCACAAACTTAGACAATTTAAGAAGGAGAAGTCAAAAAATCCCGCTGGCTTACGATCCTTTTTCAAAAACTCTATGTTGATGGCAGCTCTTAAGTTTGCTCCAGGAAAGTCTATTCCTTGTATTTCCTGTTTGCTCTGCTGACGGGAAGCTCACTTTTTCTTTTTTAGCTTTGTATCTTTTTTCTTTGTCAACTTTTTGTATGTGTCGCTTCTTGGCAAGATTGGTATGTATCGTAATGTTTGTGATAACAATCGAGGTTTTCCAGTGATTTCTGTTTTCTTTCAGTTCTTAAAGTTTTAATAGGTGTCAAATGAAACTCTTTTGATTCTCATTTTTATCTTATCCTTTAATAATGAATTGTCTTGCCTGTGCTTTTCTTATTGTAAATCTATCGTCTCTCTTAATGTATTATTGTTGTGTCTTCTAGTGATTCTTTTTGACTTACTCAGGTATGGTTTTTATGACGAATGCTTACGAAAGTATGGAAATGCAAATGTGTGGAAATATTTTACTGACCTATTTGACTATCTGCCACTTACAGCTCTTATTGAGAACCAGGTCTGCATATTTGATTAGTATGTGATATCTGTGTCAGCTTTGTACTAGATATATGCCTTATACTAATCAAAACAATTATCCCTTGTAGGTATTTTGTTTGCATGGCGGCCTTTCTCCATCTTTGGATACACTAGATAACATTCGTGCTCTTGATCGCATACAGGAGGTATGAATGCCAGTTGCTTTTGACTATAGGCTGTACGCTTGTTGCATGTGAAAAAGATGGCAAATTCTAGATTTAAGTATATATACATCCTTGCTACTGTTTTGCAACTATTAACATGGTGTCATGACATTAATACTAGTCTACTAAAGCTATGGTTGTTGTTAGCTGTTTACTTGATAGGCCATCAATGTACTAAAGTGATTAATTGTTCGCTTGATACTGCATATGAGTTAATTTAGTTATATGGTGATTAGTTAAGTCACTCTGAAATGGGGAAATTATTTATCTTTAATACGGTTTCAGCATGATATAACTCATTCTATTTAAACCTGATAATTTTGTTTGAAAAAATTGACTCAAAGTATGAATTGGTTGCCTTTTAAACCCGCTGCAACCTGGGACTATCAAACTTCGGTGTTGAAACATTTCAGCCTAGTTAATCTTCTCAGCACTATATACTCCAAGTTCAGTGTGTAGCTTTCATGCTGAGCAAGTTTACGCTTAAACTGGTTGAATCTAGGACAATTTATCCAAAAATTATTTGGCGCTTCTATCAGATTATCAATTTCCTTTTAAGATTTAAAATGGATTCCAACTTGTGGCAGTATGCTTTTGTTCAGCTGGCATTTGATGCGCTTGTATGTAGGTTCCTCATGAAGGACCCATGTGCGATCTCTTGTGGTCTGATCCTGATGACCGATGTGGGTGGGGCATTTCACCAAGGGGTGCGGGATACACATTCGGGCAAGACATAGCCCAACAGTTCAACCACACTAATGGCCTTACCCTCATCTCCAGGGCTCACCAACTTGTCATGGAAGGTTTCAATTGGTGTCAGGTAGATGACTTTAATGTTTGAAGTGCCTGCTCGGCGTACCTTTTGGAAAGCTCCTCTACTCAGAGAAGTTTGCATTTGACACATAAAACACTATTGGAGCTTTTGCTATGGCAGGAAGCTAAAAAAAGCTTCTAGGCCTCAAAAATAAAGAACTCCCATTTAAAACTTTTATTGTAGTGGGAATTATTGGGAGAAAATGAATGAAAATGTTTTTTGTGCCTCTTTAGATAGCTCTGCTTGACGACACTCCTGCTGAAGCTCCAAGGGCGTATGTTGTAATTTGTTCTTTGAGTTGTAACTTTTACTGATTTCTTCTATTACAGGACAAGAATGTAGTCACAGTATTTAGTGCACCGAACTACTGCTACCGCTGCGGAAATATGGCAGCAATACTTGAGATTGGGGAGAATATGGATCAAAACTTCCTCCAGTTCGATCCTGCACCACGGCAGATCGAGCCCGACACGACTCGCAAGACCCCAGACTATTTTTTGTAATCGCGTTGCCTGATTTTCTTGCCAGTAGGAATGCTCATCTTGCTGCAGTTGTTTGTTTTATAGATGTGTCTTAGAAAAACAAAAAGAAAAAAAAAAAAGATTTCTCTATGCTGAGAGAGAGACTTGTCTATTATTCTTTTGTTTCGAAATTTGTTGCTACTTAATTGGCTCATCCCGTGTTGGATTTTAAGCACGCTCAGGATTTTGCTGTGAATGATGTTTGTATTGAAGAGACACTAATGGAGCAAATAGATGGTAGGTGTATTTTGCTTTATTTATACAATGTTGTTCTGCAAAATTCGAACCCATACGAGCACAGTGCGGTGAATCACCACAAGAAAGAGCTTGCTTTCAGTTTCATTTTAAGCCTTCTCTGGTTGGAGCAAAAGTTCCTTCACGTTCTGACATGTGCAGTATTGAAGACATCGTATGCCCTGCCATGTTGCTGCTATAGAGAAAGGCTCCTCCGACCTTGACCTTATCCATCGATCTTTTGTGTATTATTTTCTTGTAATTTTTCATGTGCCTCGCTGTGGATGTAATTCACTTGGTAAACTGTTAAAGGTTTGAGTTAGTTTCTGATCATATTTCTTCAACTTTTCACTTGGACCGTTGCTCAAAAAGAGAAAGCTCAGCAACTCAACACAAATTATCAATCCGATTGTTTTTTTAGCTGCGTCGCCATTTAACCATTTTCTTAAAGAAAATTACCCTGTAATCAAATCGGAATTTATATAGAAGCTGCATGTCAGTTTGTGCCAGCCTTCTGATTGATTTAGCTACTGAAGAGTGAAAACCACCTGTAAAGCATAAAAACACCAAATTCGAGCGATAAATATTAAGCATACAAAAGTAGAACCGGAGGCTTTACAGCAGTTCCAACAACTGTTAAGATGTTACTTCACAAAACGCAAAGACCACTTTTACAGAACTATTCCACATTCATGAAGAGGAAATTTTCCATGGTTACATGTCCTAAACATATCTGGTTACAGTAAGACCAGAGCGAGCCACTCACTCTCAGAGAACAATGTACCAAACCATTGAATTTGGCAGTGCAAAATGTGAAAAACTGTATCAGCCTTCCAACCAAGTCAGTGTTCCCACAACCAAAATTTTGCTGGGCAGTTCACCAGGGCACGGTGCAAGGCATACGATCTTCTTCCTGTAGGCACCATTGTCAGTGAAGTATATATAAGTCGCCCAAAATTAGAACGAAGTTGCAGTGGAGAAATACCTCTGGATGTCTATATCTGTGACATATATAAACCCGGCAACATTGCTGCATTGGAGCATCAAGGAATATAATTAACAAATATTTGTTGACATTGAAGCATGATAAGTATGGAGAATATGTACTGTTGCAACTTTCTAATTCAAAATCTACGTGTGAGATGGCCAGGTGTCGTGTTAGCTATGCAGCTTCCTCTTTTCTGTTTCCCTTTTGTGCTGTACTAACCAAAAGCTTAGCTTTTCCAGATGCTAATTGCTCAGTTTCGGTCCCACGATTACTAAATGTCACACAAGCTGGAAAGTTAAAATGACAGATCCTACAATATTACCTGGAAATTATTTGATCAGGTTCCTTGGCATAAGAAATAGCTAAAACCTGGTGCAGTAAGTCCCGGTTTATGTTGACTGCAACTACTCTAGTAGGGTCTGCCACTGGCTCTGCACCAATAGGAAGCGCTGAACGAGGTGCTTGTGGGCCCCCACCAATTCGGTAAATAGAAACATCACTAAAATTGATAATATTTGAATGTGGGGAGAGATCATTTGACAGGCCATAAAAGTATTCCTGCAAAGGAGTATTTCAGACTTTACACTTCTCATGTAAAATGACTAATTTTAATTTAAATCTAAAGGGGGCGTAAAGGTTATTTTACAGTAAAAATTAATAGATTTTTTTTTTTTCCCCCCTTCTTTTTAACTGGTCAGGGACTGAAAAAATAAACGTGAAAGTTCAGTCACGATACCAGAATACCAGAAAAGAACAGGGACTACCCATATATTTTACCCATGTAACATATCTAAAACAAATTAAATTGGCCAAGTCTAAGAAGAAGCAGACAAACTCGAACTATTTACAACTATTTACACACCTGAGATACCCAGATTATATACAACTACGGATCATGCTACAAGAAAAGAAGTTGGAAGTTGAGAACTAAAACCTATTAATCTCGAATTTCAAGCCTAGCTCTTATCAAACTCTCAAACAAATAAATAGAATTATCTTGTGTATAAACAAAGAACAAGCTAAATCATGTCCAAGCTCTGACTTACCCTGATTCTAAAACTTCTAGCCTTCTGGCGGACCTTCTGATTTCTCAGAACAACCCCTTCTGATTTATGAAGTTTCACAATGTCTACGTTAGGCTTGCTCTTGAGTACGTCTTTCAACATGCTGCAAAGTTTCTCCTGTGCCAGAGACACTGAAAGCAATGAAATAGGCCACCTTAAGAAGGCCTCCCAACTTATTGCTAAACTCATATTAATCATCTCGATGAAATTTCTAAGTAGAAATTACTGATGCTGTTTCAAGAGAATGCAGTCAAACTGCATACTGAAATATATTTTGCGCTTACTAGAGTATAGTACTTGCTGTATATGGATTTAAAATGTATACGAATATGCATACAATTAGCAGTCGTTTACAATGGAGGATTGCCAATTGTTGAGCATATGAGTATTCAAACAGAATATCACTGCTAGGAAACTTAAAAGATAACATAGTGAGGTTTTTTCTAGATCTGCAATAATATATCAAATGAATCTACTATTACATATTAGCCATGAAATATTTATTGACATATATAGCAGAATGACAATAATATTTGGCAGAGAGAGGGAATTAAAGCAAAAAACACACTAATGATCAAAAACTTCAGTCCCAAGTGAAACAACTGCTTTTCCCAAGGTAACTATTGGAATTTTGTAGAGTTCACTATATGATGGAACATATGCATATATCTGTACTATATATATTCAAAAAAGAAAAAGGAAACATGATTTAGAAACCTCATTCCACAAAGTGATACAGTTGCAACACAGATAGCAGAAAGAATAGGAAGTTACCTGGCCCAAGACCAGAACAACATCAGCTTTGAAAGTATCAACTGCTTGAAGAAGTAACTGCATGCCAACCATTATGAATAATATATTAGTCGCTAAAACAGGGCTATATATATATATATATATATATATATATATATATATATATATATATTTATATTTATGGTACTATATTTAGATCTTAGGATACACTTAGGAATTAAAGTTAATATAAAATATAGAACAGTACCTCATACCCAAGGCCTTCTACCCATCCCATTGTGTTGATCACCATGCCAGCAGCTTTTGATTCAGCATTCCCAGAGAACTGCTTCTCCAGTGTCTGAGCAAGCTCCTTCATAAGAACCTTATAAAGATCTGCATTAACACTGTTGAGCACCATGATTCGCATCTCAAACTGATCGACATAAAAGAATAATCTATCGACATAAGCAGGCAAGGTTAATCAGCTAGTTACTTGGGAGTAGTGTGCCCATAGAAGTAGACGATAGGCATCTCTAACGGGATTCCTTCTACTGCATCTATAGGCATCTCGATTGGTGTGGCGGCAATACATCCAGGTATAGTAATGGATCCCTGGCCAATATCCAAATCCACATATGTAGGTTTCCAGCCCTGTTTAGAGGCCCAGCTGAGAAGCATCCTGCACAATGTGCTTTTCCCAGAATCTGTAGGTCCCACAACAATCACCCGAGGGCCCTGAGACAAGGACTGTCAGTGCTCAAGCTTAAAAAAGAATAAGATAATTTGTCTTAACTATTAACTCTGATTACTAGGTAGTAGTTAATCTATCAAATGCTAGACCAACTTTCATCCATAGCAATTATGTAGGTAATGAACAAGGCTTCCAAATCAAGCAATTATAAATTTGTTCAAATTCAAAACTCTTGGATGAAGAGGCTGAGCCTCACCTGTGAAGCATCCAATCCACTGCCTTGCGACGCCTTAGCGCAAGTTCTTCGTCCATCAAGTATGGCATGAACATTCACATAGCTTACCATGGGCGTCTAGACGGATCAATTAAATCAAAATCCATTAAAAAAAAAATGTAAAATATAAAAAAATTGCAGTTCTGAAATCTCCAAAAGACAATTCCAAACAGGATCGTGTCACAAGAATCACCTCATCCGCCACATACTCGACCTCACTGACCCCATCCAGCTCGATCGTTGCACCATGCCAAGTAAAGATCTGAAGCATGCGTTTACATTGGTCTCAATAACAGTTTAATAATCTTTAATAAAACTTGAGTAAAATGTATGAATACTCCTCTCAACTATAGGTCATTTTAAAACAACATCATCAATCTTGAGTAAAATGATGATTTTTATTTTGAGTGGATTTAGTTATTTAAATTGGAATTTTGCTTAGAATTACTGGGTATTTCATCAAATTTAATATCTTTAATTACTTGTTAGCTAACTCTTTAACACATGAAATTAGCATAATTAGCAGGACCAATAAATTCAACAACAAAATTAAATTTAACTATGAAAAATAGCTCAAATAGAAAAAAAAAAAAAAAAAGTACACTATGAGTGTCAACATGTACTACGAGTTAGGGGTTTCTCCATACATTTTTATTTTTTACCACCAAAAAAAAGAAAAAAAAAAAACTGAAGCAAATCGATATAAGAAGTGGTTAAAAGAATCGAACCGCGATCTTGCTACGAGGAGGGATGGGGAGCCAGTTCTCGGGGGGGAGCTCGGCGCCGAAGATCTCGCCGGTGCCGGAGAGGAGGCGGACGCGGAGCGGGGCGGCGGCGCCCACCTCCACCCTCAGTTCGCTCTCCCTCGCGAGCTTGAACTGGCGAGTGGGTGGCGCCGGGGCGGAGCCCATTGCCATGGCCATCGCCGTGCTTTCCTTGGAGCAGCAAAACCCTATCCCTAGCGCGAAAGGGTTTTGGACTCCGGAGAATTGGGCGCGTCGAAGCCTCGAAGGGAAAGGGTAAAGGTCGGGCGAAGGCGAAGGCGAAGGGGCGAAGGGGCCGACCGTTGTAGAAGGGGAACGGACCCACTGCCTAATAAGTGTATGGATTATGGGCTCGAACGTAGCCTAAAAGAGATTGGGTTGGGCCTTGTAATCCACTCTTGCCTAACTAGGCCGTAATTGGGCCTAATTTCGGCCTCGCTATTTTGTGACAAGTTACTTAGGAGAGTAGAGCAGGTTTATAAATAGCCGAATCAACACAAACATTGGACACACCAAACACAAGCTAAGCATAGTAACAATAAAAGTCGGAGGCCCGTGCACCGAGTTCAATTCTTTTACGATTTTATACTCACTTTCTCTTCTAAATGAAGTTTGCTAAATATGCATACAATATTAATCATAATCACTAATCAACCACCTCCTACTTTAATCAGTGATTGATCGCATTTCAATAACAAATTTGAGATTATATATATATATAGAATTAGGCTAGAATACTATCGATACCACCAAGTCATTGGTGCTATCAAGTTTTTAATCTTTGGATTAAAAAATATGTGGTTAAGATGACAGTGGTCCCTTAGGGTTTACTAGGTGGTTGGTTGAATAGTAAAAATCTTAGGGGACCACTATAATCCCAACCGTATATTTTTTTCATCCAACGGCAGAAAACTTGATAGCATCAATTGCTTGGTGCTATCGATAGTATTCTAGCCGGACTCTATATATATATATATATATAGTCCGGCTAGTATATTATCGATAGTACCAAACATTTAGTACTATCAAGTTTTCTACCGATCAAGTACTTTAATTATTTTTACTCGTTAGATTTTATTATTTTTCCAACCACCCATTAAATCAAAGGGGGTCACTATCATCTCAACCACATATCTCTTAATTCAATGATTAAAAACTTAATAGTACCAATGACTTGGTACTATTAATAATATTTTAGTCTAGCTATATATATATATATATATATATATATATATATATATATATATATATATATATATATATATATATATTATCATCCTTTAACCCCGCTTCTCCTGTACTTGTATCTCAGCGCCCAGAACAAGTAGTTCAAATAGTTCAAGGAGCTCAACAGACACATTAACCAGTAGAACCGCTCCAACTTGTAGTGATTCAAATTACTACCCTTCAACCACGGGCGATGCGACCCCCGCCCAGTCGCGCTGTTGACGATCGAGACGAGCACCGAGCTGAGATAATAGCCTATCGCGAGCGACGCCCATGAAAGTGCCGTCGCAAGCGACCGCATCTTCGCAGGCGCCTCGCTGAAGAAGAACTCCAACAATCCCGCCAATGTAAACAAATCTGCTGATCCCAGAAACAGATACTGCAGTGCAATCCAGAAGAACGAAATCGGCAATGGCGCCAACGAGTCGACGAGCCCCGCATTTCGAGCCACGTTCTTCCGCTTGACTTCAACTAAGGCCGCAATGGCCATGGCGACAATGGAGAGGACCAGCCCGGTGCCGACACGCTGGAGGTGGGTTATCCCCGACTCGGTTTTCGTCAGCCGCCGCGCGTAAGGGAGGACAATGTGATCGTAGACCGGGGCGAGGATCATTATGAAGGTGACGGGGAATATTGGGAGGGACGCGGGCGGGACGGTGAGGCGGCCGACGCGCGTGTCCATTGTTGCGGCTTGTAGGACGGAGAACGTCGAGAGTTGGGCCAAGCAGCAATTGATCATGATGGTGGAGAGGAATATGGGGAGGATCTTTACAACTACCTTCACCTCTTCTACTTGTTCTACCGTGCACGCGAGCGACGAGTGACGGGGGTGGTTTCCTGTGGCTCGGTTCAGGAACTTGAGCTCTTCGGATGGGGCGTTTGATATGGTCGTGTTCTTACCATCTCCGTTTTCCTGCTCTTCTTGCTTGTGGTGGTTTGTTTCGGTTCGGTTCTCGGGGCTCAACGGTTGGTCGACAATGGCGTTGCTCGAAGGTTGTGTGGTTCCACAGTTGAGCGCAGCGGCGACTAGGACCTGTATATTTGATTCGAGAAGAGTTAATTAGGAAACTTAATTTCTTGTATCAGCTAAATTAAGTGGAGTGCATGAACTTTTTTTTTAGAAAAAAACTACGAAATGATCGTGTTATCTTGTTGCAATTATATAGAAAATAATTAAAAGGCTGTTTCACAAACAAGGTAGAAGAGTGATTTATTAAAAAAAAAAAAAAAAAAAAAGCGAAACATGTACATATGTATGTTTATCAGACCTAGTTCTACCTAGTTCTTTGAGCTGCACCTATTGCGCTGAATGTGTGGTGTGTAAATGCTCCATTGAGCCATTTCAACAAACACATGGAGCGCGAGAGGAGAGGAGGAAGAAGAAAAAGAAGAAGAAGATCGCGAACACATTCGAGAGGCTAGAGACCGGTCCATACCTTGGCGATTACTGTGAGGGGACTCCCCGTGGGGAGCTTGTTCCTGTAAACCCTAGAGCCGGCGAGGAACACGGGGATGGATAGCAAGATGGCGATGGTGGAGATCCCGAACCCCCATTCCCAACCCTTGTTGTCCTCCACCCACACGACGAAGGTGGCCGCGGCGAGCCCCCCGCAGGCGAGGCAGAAGACGAAGTAGTTGAAGAAGGTGGACCGCGCGGCGCGGCCCCGCGGCGATCCCTCGTCGAGCTGCTCCGCCCCGTGCGCCGGGAGCGATCCCTTGATCCCGCCCACGCCCAGCGCCGTGACGTACAGCCCCCCGAACAGCATCGCCGCCTCCGCCCCGGACACGGCCGCGCACGGCCCCGCCGTTCCCGACGGGGACGACGACGAGGACGAGGACGAGGTCTCGCATGCCGGGGGCTTCAGCGACGGGGATTTCGCTTGGATCGTCAGGATTACTAGTCCCTGCTCATTACCAGACGAGACCGATATATAGGTTAATTACCTATTATTATTATACAGCTTGGTTGGTAATTGCATTTTCATCCCATAAATTTGAAGAACACTGGTTCTTTATTTGAACTACGGTTCTAATTCTTTGAGGTAAAAAGTTCGATTCCTATTTCAGCTTTCAGAATTAATTAGAGAAAACAAAGATTGTATTCTCGGCTTCTTTATGCAAAAGCTTTAGATCTAAAGATATTATGGATAACAAATGTCTGTATATATATATTAGTCAATTATACCATTCCAGTAAAATAAGATAGGCCACACCACAATAAAAAGCTGGCCAAGCAAGGCTTTAATACTAGTTCTTCGTTATCCATATATATACTCCAAATAACATGTTACTAATAAAGAATCAGCATCTCGACTCTTTTCCAGCATTTGTGCTTGTTCTTTAGCCCGTTAATTTAGGATCTGTTTAATTAACCCAGTTGCACAGTGGACCAGCTTAACTCACAACATCGTATTGACTCGAAACACCAAAACTGGGTCATCCTCACACATAGTCAAAATCCTACTTCAAAGCGCACATGCATGTATCCCCCCCTGGTAGGTCCTACGCGGGGCCCCAGTAAAATGAAGGATTTTTGGCCCTCTTCTATCAAAAGTCAGCAATTAAATTTAACATTTGATGGTTACTAACAATTGGTTGCTTCTTTCTTTTACATTACGATCAGATGCGACAAGTTTTTTTTGGACCCTACACCATTAATTCAGTAAATTTAATTATTATTATTCATAATTTTTATCAAATATAATAAATTTAATTTGTTTGTATTAAAAATAAATCTTTGGATTGGTCTTTATTTGTCACAGACGTGTTCACAAAATTCTCTATTCTAAAAATTTCCATGTGGTGCAATAAATGTTGTACTTGGGTTGCGTGACTAGATATCTACCTATCAAGAGTAGATCCCTATCCACTCTCTCTCTCTATATAGAAGAAGTGAAGTAATTACTTAGACGTGATTATCACTAGAAACTAATGTATTCGTAATAATCAAAATATAGACCAATTGGTGCACCCACAACCAATCAAAAAGCTAATTAATTAACTACATAAATGTTGAAAAGGTAAAGTAAATTTTGTAAACTGTGTGTACAATTTGGAAAGTATAACATGTTACTTACGAGGAACTCAATGACAGCGCTAACGAGATAGATGACGAAGGTGGTGAAGAAGGCGTCGGATAAGAAACCGCCGAGAAGGGCGAGGAGAAAGGCGGTGCCCATGAAGTTGGTGACGGAGGTGGCGGAGTGCGACGGCGAGAAGTGCATGAAGCCCGTCAGATAGGTGACTAGGTTGCTAGCATTCGCCAAAAATGCTAAATTCTCCATTACCTCCACAACTGTAATCAAATTTAATTTTAATTAATCATTCATATTTTATTATTTATAATATATAACTTAAAATGTATGGGTACTCCCTATATATACTACCTGCCGTTGCAACTTCATTTTTGTACTTTTCAATCAAAGAGTGAATTCCGTGAAATTTGGAATATATGTTTCACTTTAGTATCTATTTGTTATTTTTTATAATTTGACATATGTTACTATTTCTTATTTAATTACCTTTCAAACTCAATTTTAAATAATCAGTTTAATTACTGTAGAAGTAATTAAACAGGATATACTAGTCATTTTTACGAAGAAGGCGCAAAATAATAATTATTATTTTTATGGTTCGGAATTAAAGTACAATATATGCCAAAGTAACGTAAAAGTGAAGGCACCAAAGTCAAATTATATATATGTGTTATGAAAAATAGGTATATCTTTTTTTATTTTTGATTGTTAATTGATAATTAATTTAAGAGAGAGAGAGAGCGCGCGCAAATTAATTATATTTCTGAAGTAAGAAATAATATTACTGAAACTTTGGCCCAGTTATAATTAACTAATTGAATTTGAAATTCCTTGCTTTTGTAAGTGAAACGATTTGTTATATAATAGGTAAATCTTTCAACTATATATCAATTTTTTTGTGGCAATTAGATTGGCCTTAAAATGCTGAAGTTTGCATTAACCATGCATAATTCACAGTAGGATATTCGAGGCAGCATAATAATTAATTCAGAGGAGAGAATAGAATAATAATAAATGGTAGAATACTGGAGTTCTTATAGCAAATAAAAAAAGTTCGACGGATAGAATAATAAAAAAGTGGATAGAAAAAGCAGAATCAATGAGCTCTAAACGTTTCATGGATCAACCCAAGGAAAAGCTGTGGCAAATATGCAGTCAAAAGGATCTGGGCTAAAGTAAAAAAAAATAAAAATACAAACTTTAAAATAAAATAAAAATAAAAATAAAATTAGGAATAAGACAAAATAAAAAGTTAGCATATATGTATGTTAGCATATATTGTGAAATTATATAAAATAATTATTGTATTTCAAAAATTTTATATTAATTATTTGAGAATAATATTTATATATTTTATATTCAATATTTTTTCTTACGTTTAAGCTCGAAATTTTTTAATAGATCGAGTATGTGTGCTTAATTAAAACTTAGAACCTCCTATTATGATACCACGCAAATAATATAAAATAATCGTTATACTTTAAAGACTTAAATTATTTAAAAAATAGTATTTATATATTTTATATATAACGTATACGCCAAGTTTATCATTGAAATCTATCTTGGCCTACCAAGAAAAGGTTAGAAGAAAACAAAAATTAAGGAAGAGCTTTCAGTTACTGAAAAGTAAAAGAGATACATGCACAAGTATACAATCAGTTTTTAAAGTTCATATTTTTAGAACTCATTAATTTGTTTCAGCTGAAAAAAAAAAAAAAATCATTCTGAGAATATATGAAAGAGTACCCAGAACAAAAGAGGCTGCAAACATTCCTCCATGTTTTCCTCTCAAAGCTGGTCTATTCCTCCAGTCCACATAACCCACCCACCTCTCCTGCTCTTGCCCATTCTCCTATATATTTACCATAGATCATGACACAAATTAAAATCAACTTGAAATAAGAAATAAACATATACATCATGATCTTATCTTAAAAACATGAAGAAACATGTACAGTATGAAAACAAAGGTGAGAGAGAGAGAGAGAGAGAGAGAGAGAGAGAGAGAGAGAGAGAGAGTAAATTAACCCACCATTTCCTTTATTCTCTACTGCAACTTGGCTTAGACTCTCGAGTAGAGAGAGGAGGTGGGTGAAGGAATTTCAGACCTGGAAGAGTCTCTGTGTTTGCACCACTATTTAAAGGTTGAAGGGGGCCAACAGAGAGAGAAAGGTCTAAAACACCCCTCTACACCCAATGGAAAGCGACAACACATCATGTGGAAACACTATATATAGAGTAATATTGTTACTCATACATTCAAAAGTAAGCATAAATTTTAAGATTTTTTGATCGAATAGTCAATTTTTTATGTTCATCTTATAATCTCTATTTCTTTTAATATTAAAAATTTAATAAGACTTTTAAAATTTTAAGATGAGAGGCTGTAAGTTTTATATTAAAAAATTGGGCTTACAAGTAGAGCATCTTTCATTAAGTATACTCATGTACATGAATCTATACATGCATTCTTTTCCCCATATTCAATAAACACCCTTCCTATTATTCCTTTGCCTCATTAATATATTAACCTAGCTTTCTAATATTTGACATGCATGCATGTTGCTAATTTGCAGTTAAAATTTTACTTGAAAAGATTAGGATGAAGAGAACTGATGGGATATGGAGGAATATATATAAAAGGTTCAACTTGCTCTTTTGTTGCTTGGTTTTAAAGTCATATACCAAAAAAGTAGCAAAGAATTCATATCTTATATCTGAGCAGAATAAATGCTAACCTCCAAAGTCTAGCCCCACAAAATCTTTCTATTTACGTCAGATTGGTGGACCTGAGTATGTAAAGTTGCCTCCTTGCTCATAGAAAAACAGTGAGAGAACATTTTGACATTGGCAAATTCCTAATAGGAAAAGGATTATTATATATCTATATATATGATAGGTGCAATTCATCTATCCAAATGGTTCTTTTCTATTTTTGGATATACGATCAATTAATGCCATATTGCCATGCATGCAAGCATTTATTCATCAATGGACTGATTAACCTAAGTCATGCCCTTGTTCACTATCTTAGGAATGTCCATGAAACCATTTTCTGGTCTCTTGCAACTTTTGGAATGTGAAAGGATGGACGGGAAATACGGCTTGCACATGCTGTGTGGGATTGAAGAGAAAACTATGAACAATTTATTTACACGATCGATACGCTTTTAGTAAATTTCTATTAATTATGGTGGTTTTAGAGGGAGTCCAGTCTAGAATTTTGGGAGACTATGTGAGCTTTGTCGACGCGAATAGGTGGAGGAGGGCAAGGAATAGAATATAGTCAATTCGAATTAGGCTTACCAATTTGATAGCTAGGTCATTTGGGAAGTCATGCTTATAAAGGCTTAGGCGGATCTCCTGTTAGCGGTCAATAAGATCAGACATCTGACGACCTTGTGGGAGCAACTTCACATATATATATATATATATATATATATATATATATATATATATATATATATATATAAAATTCATCGAATTCCTAGGTTTTTAAAAGTATCAGTTATTGGTACTTATAGATTTTTAGTTCTTGGATGAAAGCATATATGGTTAGGATGACAGTAGGTCTCTTGAGTTTAATGGATGGCTGGTAGAATAGTATTATATAAGAGATTGAGACTGGGGTCACAAGGAGGCCGGCTAGTACTGGTCAATTCGGTGCTAACTAACTTATCTCTGTACTATCTCTCGGTCTTCAAAGCGCCAAAATGGGTGATACGACGTATTGAATCCATGAGACGGGCATTCTTCTAGAAGGGTGGAAAGGACATTAAGGGGGGGCAGTGTCGGGTGCATTGGAAGACGGTGTGTAGGAGCAGATTGGATGGGGGGGTGGGCATCCTTGACATAGAAAATATGAATACTGCTCTACTTGCCAAATGGTGGTGGAAGTTGCTGACTGAACAGAATTGCTTGTGGAGACCCTTTATTTTAGGGGCTTACTATTTGCGGAGGAGACCTCTTAAGGAAGGGGCGTCTTTCCGACCGGCTTCTTTCTGGTGGAGGAGCGTCCTCAAGACAAAGGACGTTGTCAACTGTGGTATTTCCTTCGTGTTAGGAAATGGGCGCAGAGTGCAATTTTGGAACGATATTTGGGTAGGGCAAACTACACTCAGTACCGTCTATCCGGACATCTATGACAAAGTCACAAACAAAAACTACAGGATCAAGGAGTGTAGGGGGGAAAGGGGCTGGAGGTGGCATAAGATTCTGGAAGGGCACACACCTTCTGCGCTAGCAGATAGGGAGCGGGTCGCTTTACTCAGAGAGGAGCTAAGGTCTATCTCCACCTTGGAATGTAAGGATGAGGTTAGGTGGCGGTGGGACACGGCCGGGAGGTTCAGCGTAAAATCCGTCTACAACTTCCTTCAAGATAGTGGAGTGGTGGATACACGGTTTGAGCAGCTTTGGGCGATCAAGGGTCCCCTAAAGGTTAGGATTTTCGTATGGCTTGTCCTCAGAAATAGAGTGCTAACGGCAGACATTCTTCTTAAGAGAGGGTGGAGCGGGGAGGGGATCTGTACGCTCTGCTCAGGGGAGATTGAGACTGGGGTGCACCTTTTTCTGAAGTGCCCTTTTACTACGGACATCTTGTCCGGGGTGCTAACAAACAAAGCGTCGATTCGCTCGAGTCCGGCACCGGCACTTTTGTGGGAAAGGCTCAGTGTTATGAGGGGTTCGCACGGGAGGAAGGAACTGGCGAGCGTGGCAATCACCTGGTGGACCCTATGGTTAGAAAGAAACAGACGTATTTTCGAGGCTAAGAAACAGACGGCACGACAGTTGGTGGGGGAGATTAGGGCCTTCAGGAGTTTCTGGAGCTCTTGCGGCATCTGATTAGCTCCGGTTAGCAAGATACCTTTTTTTTTTTTTTTTTTTTTTTTTTTTTTTTTACCTCCCCGGAGGTCCGAGGCCCCGTTGTCTCATCCCGTTGCCTAGTTCATATCCCATTGAATGAAGCGGTAGCAAGCTACCTTACTCTCAAAAAAAAAAAGTATTATATAAGAGATGATATTAGTCAAAGAAATAGATTTAATGGTAGAAAATTCACAAGCACTAATTACTTGGTGCTTTTATAAATTTAGTAGCCAGATTATATATATATATATATATATATATATATATATATATATATATATATATATATATATATATATATATATATATATATATAGTTCGGCTACTATATATGCTATCGATAGTACCAAGTATTTGGTACTATTAAATTTTCTACCCTTATATCAAACTCTTGGATCATTTCCATCCGTTAGATTTTATTATTTTTTCAATCACCCGTTAAACCCAAGAGGTCCACTGTTATCTCAATCACACATCTTTTAATCCAATATTTTAAAACTTAATAGCACTAATAACTTGGTGCTATTAATAGCATTCCAGCTTAGCGCGCGCTCTCTCTCTCTCTCTCTCTATATATATATATATATATATATATATATATATATATATATATATATATATAGAGAGAGAGAATTGAGCTCCTATATTTGTAAAAATGTTAAGTCATTAGTATTTATAGATTTTTAACTATGGGATGAAAAGTTGTGTGGTTATGATAATAGTGGGCCCCTTAGGTCTACTACTACCTAACCACTGTAAGTTAATTCATCCTTCTAATGAATGAAGTCTCAACATATATATTATCTTTTTCTCAAAAAAGTAAAAATTTCCTTGAATAGGTTTTAAATAGCAATTAATATTCAATTATATCTTAGACTTTGATCTCTTTGTGCCAACTTATGACATCAATATCATGTGAGGCTCACTCAATAATCTCATAACGAATTAATTATCATGCTTATTCAATGAGTAGAGTTCAAAATTTAATCGTGGAGCAAACTATGGACCAACAATCAAACGTACGTCTCAAGCCCATGCATGGAGTGTAAACTTTTTAAAAGCAATGAAACATGATAACAATGAGCCTTAGTATTTGTAGAGTAATTAATTGAATATATGTACAAACTGCATATAATTAATTAGATGGCTCCTAATTATTAATAGAGTAATACTCTGCTACCTTTTTTTTTAAAAAAAAAAAAAAAATCTTAACCATTGATTGATAAAGGATAAAAAAATAATTTTATTTATTAACAGATTAACAGGTAACTTTATAAAAAGAATATTTTCGTAATTAAACAATACAAAAAAAAAATAATAACTAAAATACCTTCTATTAATTTAACCATTAATTTTGCAATAATTTAAGGAGTTTAATTTAAAAAAAAAATTGAATTACAATTTATGTATTAATTTAAAAAATTTTAGAATTAAAATTTAGTCATTAATTTAAAGAGATTTAGAATTACAATTTAGTCATTAATTCAAAAAGTTTAATTTAAAATATTTTAGAATTACAAGTTAGGCATTAATTTTTAAAAATTTAGAATTACAATTTAAACATTAATTTAAGAAGTATTAGAATTACAATTTACTCATTAATTTATATCAATATTTTTTAAAAAATTTAAACATAATTTTATAATCAAATTCAACATATTTAATATGTATAAAGAATTTTAAAATTTCTCTAATTTAGAAATTAATTTTGTATCACTATTCTAAAAAATTTAAAAATGGATAAATTTTTAAATTCAATATATAATGAAAGTTTTGATTCATATACTTTTTACAAATTTAGAATTTAATTTTGCACTAATTTATTCAAATATTTTTGAATTACAACTAAGCCATTAATTTAAGAAGTTTTAGAATTATAATTTAGGCATTAATTTAAAGAG
Source organism: Tillandsia leiboldiana (assembly GCA_029204045.2). Classification (NCBI taxonomy): domain Eukaryota; kingdom Viridiplantae; phylum Streptophyta; class Magnoliopsida; order Poales; family Bromeliaceae; genus Tillandsia; species Tillandsia leiboldiana. The sequence continues at coordinate 1,049,518 of CM055074.1, read as the reverse complement.
TTTTAGAATTACAATTTAGGCATTAATTTAAAGAGTTCAAATTAAAAAAATTTATAATTACAATTTAGACATTAATTTAAAGAGTTTTAGAATTACAATTTAGTCATTAATTTAAAGAGTTTAATTTAAAAATATTTAAAATTACAATTTAAGCATTAATTTAAAGAGTTTAGTTTAGAATTACAATTTAGGCATTAATTTAAAGAGTTCAAATTTAAAAAATTTATAATTATAATTTAGACATTAATTTTAAGAGTTTTAGAATTATAATTTAGTCATTAATTTAAAGAGTTTAATTTAAAAATATTTAAAATTACAATTTAGGCATTAATTTAAAGAGTTTTAGAATTATAATTTAAACATTAATTTAAAAAGTTTAATTTAAAAAGTTTTAGAATTACAATTTAGGCATTAATTTATTAACCAAAAAGGATCTGTTATTGCATATTATAATTTAAAAATAAATTTTTTTTTTTTTTTTTTTTTAGAATAAGGTAGCATGCTACCGCTTCATTCATTGAACGATGAATTTAGCAAGAGAGTGAGACAGCAGGGTCTCAGAAAGAACAAAGCAAAAACGAAAACAGCGGGAAGATCACGAGGCAGAGAGGAAAAAAAAAAAAAAAAAAAAAAAACCCGCAACGAAAGCCAGGCAACTAGCGGGAACAGCAGGAGTCCCAAAAGCTCCCCAGAGCCCGAATCTCCGAGGCCAGCTGTTTGACTTCAAAAATGCGTTGGTTACGCTCCAGCCATAGGACCCACCAGGAGATTAGAATAAGAGTAAGTTCCTTTCTCCCGATAGCGCTACAGTTGATCGCTAATGCTTCCCACAGCTCTGCCGGTGCCAGCTGGGCGTGTAGCAACGTTTTGTTAGTAAGTATTCCGGCCAAGATACCCGTGGAATACCGACACTTCGCAAACAGGTGATCCCCAGTTTCAATCTCCTCTAAACAGTAGCGGCACCTCCCGTCCCCACTCCACCCCCTCTTCAGAAGTATCTCAGCCGTTAGGATTCTGTTCCTGAGTAGTAACCAGCCGAAAATTCTGACCTTGAGGGGTACCTTAATATTCCACAGCTTAATGAAGCGCCTGTCAGGCACCCCGCCATCTTCCAGGAAATTATACAAGGACTTGACACTGAACTGCCCGTTAGTGTTCCACCGCCACCTCACCTCGTCAGGGCACTCCTGCAAAGTGGTACTGGACAGCTCTTCCCTGAGTAGGACGCTTCGAGCCCCGTCTCGCGAGTCCCTGGATGTCAACCCTGCCAAAATCTTGCGCCACCTCCAGCCCCTCTGGCCCCAGCAGTCCTTAATCTTACAGTTTTTGGACTTAACCTTATCGAAAATAGACGAATAGGCGACTCTGAGCGGTGTTTGTCCGCGCCAGATGTCGTTCCAAAACTCCACTAGGGTCCCATTCCCCACGACATAGTGAAGACCACACTTGAATACGCTCTTTGTCTTGAGAACATTTTTCCACCACGCCGACGCCGGGCGGAAGGACGCGCCTTCCCTGAGAGGTCTCCTACGCAGATAGTGCCGCCCTAGAATGAGCCCTCTCCACAAACATTTCTGTTTTGTCAGCAGGATCCACCACCACTTGGCTAGCAGGGCTAGGTTCATACTTTCTAAGTTGAGGACACCCACCCCCCCTCCTTCTTGCTTTTACAAACGGTCTTCCAGTTAACCCTACACTGGCCCCCCCTGACCTCCTTAGACCCTTTCCAAAAGAAGGCCCGTCTCAAGGACTCTATACGTCGAATAACCCATTTAGGAGCCTTGAACACCGAAAAGTAATACAAGGGTAGATTAGTCAGCACCGAGTTGACCAGAACCAGCCGACCCCCCTGAGACAGGAGTTTTGCTTGCCAACCCTCAATCCGCTGTTCGATCTTGCTCACCACGTAGCGCCAGTCCTCCTTCCGGGGTTCTCCTGTAGCAAGTGGAAGGCCTAGATACCGGATTGGCAGTGAGCCCACTTTACAGCCCAAAATACCCGCTAATCTCTCCCCCCTCCCCGCCCGGTTCCCCGAATAGAAGACTTCGGTCTTCTCCCTATTGATTTTCAAACCCGAAGCCCATTCAAAGAGTTGCCACATGGCTCTAAGATTCCTTACCTGCCTTGTCTTTGCTTCACAGAAAAAGAAAGTATCGTCAGCATATTGCACCAGGGTTACTTTCTCTGCCGCGTTCGGTCCAACTCTTTCAAAGTAGCCATTCAAAACTCCCTTGTCCATCATTCTCGCCAGCCCTTCCGCCACGAGCAAGAATAGGTACGGAGCTAAGGGGTCACCCTGTCGAAGGCCTCTCCGGGTTTTGATCCACTTGGTGGGAACTCCATTGACAAGCGCAGCTATCTTGGCGTTTCCTATGCATTGGTCAATCCACCCGCACCATCTCTGGTCCGCTCCCAGCCATTCCATAACCTTCCTGAGAAACGCCCAACTTACTCTGTCGTACGCTTTCTCGAAATCAGCTTTAATCCCAACGCAGTTGGCTTCTTCTTTGAAGCACCTGCAGACAATCTCACTCACCGTGACGTAGGAGTCCAGGATTGATCTGCCCTTGAGGAACGCCGCCTGTCCAGGAGAGATAACGTCGTCCATTACCTTCCCCAACCTGTTAGCCAGGACCTTAGAAATAATCTTCGGAACCCCATTGATAAGACTGATCGGTCTGAAATCTTGGGCTGCCGATGCACCCTCTTTTTTTGGGATGAGGCAAAGGTACGAATAATCCATCGACCCAGTCCTGAGCCTGCCCTCAAAGAGTTCGCGAAAGATGACCATAAGATCGTCCTTGATCGTCCCCCAGAATTTCTGATAAAAGAGCAGATTGAATCCGTCTGGTCCCGGAGCTTTGTTACTGCCTAACTGGAAAGTCGCCGTCCTCACCTCTGCTTCAGTAAAGGGCTCCGACAGTTGAGAGGGGTTGGGGAAAGTCTTGCTGCCAAACAGGGAGCTCCAGTCCCCCGTCCGATCGCAGTCAGGTCGATTTCGCGCAAAAAGCTCTGAGAAGTACCTATAGAAGTGAGCACTCTTATCCTCTTCTCTAAAGAGCAGGGACCCGTTCTCCGTAACCACGTTTATGGCGTTGACTCGCCTTCTCGCGTTCGCCATCGCGTGAAAGAACTTGGTATTCCCGTCACCGCTTTTGGCCCACTTCAATCTGGAGCGAGCTTTCCACATCGTCTCCTCAGCGAGAACGATATCTTTCAACTTTGCTCTCAGCTGGAGCCTCTTCTCGAATTGTTGTGTGGACAGGCCCACCCCTTCTTCCAAGATGTCGAGTTGTTGAATCTCTTCCAAAAATAATTAAATCTGAGCCGTTGAACAGGTATGAATGAACAGTAATAATAATAATAAAAAAATATATAGAAATATTTCTCTTATTAATATTAGCTGTTCCCTAGTTAAGTGTTAATTCCCTTTTTATAAGCCAATTTTCTCTTGATCCTATATTTTTATGAAGCACTAAATTTATCAACTACATTCGACTCTACGAGAAAAATAAAAATAAAAATAAAAAAGTGAAAATTAATATTGCTGATCATCTCTTGCATCTGTGCCTGTGGTCTATGCACTAATATGCCTGAGACCCAAAAAAAAAAAAAAAAAGAAAAAAAAAAAAAGAAAAATCAAAAACATACATGCATGCATGCTTTGCTGTCAAATTAAACTCTTTTTAGATATAAAAAATTAAAAATTATACCATGAAAGGTAACTTCTTCCAACAATTCCGGTCCCAAACCGTAAAAGAGAAACGTGGATGGATCAGATTGGTTGAAAAGGTCAACACAACTAAGTCATCCTGAAAATGACTAATGATGAGTTTATATTTATTGACCAAAAAGGAAAAACAAAAAGAGCATGATCTATTAATTTATGTGAAAATTAAGAGTGTTTTGATTTGACTTGTATATAGCAAAAGAGCAATGCTACATGTACACCCCGAAGGGGTGTACATCATACACCTCCACCATTTTAATGGTGGCGATATTTTTTACGGGTCACATCAAGTGACCCATCATCACACCCCCACCCTTAGATGGGTGGGGTGTATGATGTACACCCCGAAAGGGGTGTACACATAGCATTTTCTATAGCAAAATTGAGTAATGCTACATATATATATATATATATATATATATATATATATATATATATATATATATATATATATATATATATATATATATATATATATATATATATATATATATATATTTAAAAAAAAATGTACATTCTATACTCATCCATCTAAGAATAGTAGGGCTACGTCACAAAATTCACAAATTTTGTGAAGTGATTCCTCGCCACACCCTACCCATTAGATAAGTAGAATGTATAATGTACACCCCACAAAAAATATACACTTAGTATTTTCTCAACAAAATTATAACACGTACTTATAAGTCACAATATATACTTTATACACGGTAGGTGTTGCTATGCTAGCTAACAGAGTTAACTTTATATACATGGGACTAATTATTTGTAGAGACCAAGACATTTCAATAGAGTAAGGGTGAAGTACAAAAAAACGTAATTATTTCTGTTTTAAGAGAGAACAAAAGTTCTTTTATGCTTCTTAAATTTAAATGCTAATTAATGAAGACCATGGCTTAAGTCAAGAATCCTTTATTAGAAGGTTTCAAACTTTACTACTACCTTGATTTTTCTTTTTACGTTCTGTTTCTGTCACGCCCCGGGGCGATACTGCGCCCCGGCTCGCCAACAGATCCGCCGCCCGTACGGGAAGCCCCGTATAGGCGTAGCGACTAACCTGCAAAGAAACATCTACACTAGCAGATATCAGAGCTGAAAAAGAAAAGCTGGAAAGAAATACATAAAATAAGACTACATGTCACGCCCCGGGGGTTCGAATCGCGCGGAAGAGGAGCCACCGATGCCCCTGATTCAGCCATATATTTTTTTTTGTAAAACATTACTCCCCGGCGCGTGCACAGACCCGCCGCATACACAAATTCGCTCTGCAAATGAGCAGAGGCCCCTTTGTATATGCACGGCGTCTCAACTACAAAGTGTCTCACAAGGCGTAGTACATACAATCTCTAACCACATCAGTTGGGGTCTCGTACACATACAACCAAACAATTCACGTGACATTCTAGCATTCACTTAGAGCATAGAGGCCGGTGTTTTGAAAGGATAAATAATCACAAGGTTTTGAAAGCGGCATCCACACGATGCCCTCGTTTGTGAAAACAGTTCGTAAACACATAAATCCCACAAGGTTTATAAAGCTTGGTGCCCACACGACACCCACGTTTTAAAAATAGTTTTCGCAAACGGTTTTCTTTGTTTTTCATCGTTCAAACGGCCAAGTAAGAGAGAACGTAGTATTCATTCAATTATTCAAAAAGAAAGGAAAGAAAAGGGCAACATCCACTTCGACCCCACGGGGGTGTCGCAATCCACAACTAGCTACCATGAATAATAAAAGAAAAGGGAAAGAAGAGTCACTGTATCTGAAGTCACCCATAAATCAGATCAGCACCCTAACGTCCTCACCGGCGCCCTAGCACTCGCCCCTGGACGAACCTGTCACGAAGTGGGAAGTCAGTGACTAGAAATAGCATGATAAGCGTAGTAAACAAAGATAAGGCAAACCACAAACACCGGAGCAACTATCCCTCCCATGCACCTTCCACCTTAACCACACCCTGTATCATTACGACATCGGGCACCTTCCCCGATGCCCACCGCCGAGCACCTGCCTCACAAAGCAACATCGGGCACCTTCCCCGATGCCCACCGCCGAGCACCTGCCTCGGCCGCCGAGCACCTGCCTCGACGTCACCGCTCACACCCCCCACCCATGGGGGCCCCCATTCCTAACGCCACCTCCGCGTGGGGTACACGGGTCAACGTACCACTTTTCCGGAAAAGCACACCCTTGCGGTGGCCAAACCGCGGGTGTGCGTGTAGCAAATTTGAGCCTCAGATTGACATTGAGTATCATAACATAACATAACAGGGTTAGTGCATAAACAGAAGGAGACTGACAATTCCACCTTGCCCCAACATGCTATTTCTAACAGTTTAAACCCCATTCCCGAAACCCCCGGGAACGTACCCACCTTGTGTGCGTCGTCCTGCGTTCGTCCAGTCCGCGTCTGTGCTCCAGTCGCCCACAGCGTCCCGCACTCCTGAAGGAACATAGGCAAATCGAGACTTAGAAGTCCGAAACTTACAACGACTCCCTACAGCGTGCGGCGGAGTTCTTCGCACGGCACCGGCCCGTGCGACGAACACCCTGTCAGGGCGCAGCCCCGCGCGGCACCAGCCCGCGCGGCGCCCCTCCTGCGGGCGGCCCCGCGCGGCCGAGCGCCGCGCGGGCGCGCGGCCCGCGGTGCGGGGCGACCCCGGCGCGGCACCAGCCCGCGCGGGCGCCCCTCCTGCGGGCGGCCCCCGCGCGGCCGAGCGCCGCGCGGGCGCGCTGCCCGCGGTGCGGGGCGACCCCGCGCGGCACCAGCCCGCGCGGGCGCCCCTCCTGCGGGCGGCCCCGCGCGGCCGAGTGCCGCGCGGGCGCGCTGCCCGCGGTGCGGGGCGGCCCGCGCGGCACCAGCCCGCGCGGGCGCCCCTCCTGCGGGCGCCCCGCGCGGTCCGAGCGCCGCGCGGGCGCGCGGCCCGCGGTGCGGGGCGGCCCCGCGCGGCACCAGCCCGCGCGGGCGCCCCCCTCCTGCGGCGGCCCCGCGCGGCCGAGCGCCGCGCGGGCGCGCGGCCCGCGGTGCGGGGCGGCCCCGCGCGGCACCCAGCCCGCGCGTGGCGCCCCCTCCTGCGGGCGGCCCCCGCGCGGCCGAGCGCCGCGCGGGTGCGCGGCCCGCGGTGCGGGGCGGCCCCGCGCGGCCGTGCGCCGCGCGGGCGCGTGGCCCGCGGTGCGGGGCGGCCCCGCGCGGCACCAGCCCGCGCGGGCGCCCCTCCTGCGGGCGGCCCCGCGCGGCCGAGCGCCGCGCGGGCGCGCGGCCCGCGGTGCGCGACGGCGCCGGGCCTCCTCCCTCCTCTTGACCAACAAAAGAAAGAAAGAGGGAGATTCCCCCGAACGAAACGCGTCCGACTCACCTTGATGTGCGAAAGAGGAGGAAGAGAGGGATCGTCCGCTTGCCTCCACCGGTCCACCCTTGCGGTGTGCTTGGTTTCTCTTTGCCGGCGGCTACGAGGGAGGAAGAAAAAGAAAAGAGGCGGCCACCAAAAGAAAAATAAGAGGAACCCTAATCCTCTTTCCCTCACGGCTACATATATATACTAAGAGAATTAGGGTTTACCTTAAAAGGTGTGCGGCTGCCAACACGGATCCCGAGGCGTCTAAGGGGGACCCCAACTTCGAGAATTAATTCTGGTCAGACCGGGAGTCGGAAAAATAAACCGATCGCGCCCACGCGCTCCGTTCCGCGAGCTCTACCGCCTAAAATTATTTGCGGGCCCCGACGGTCTGTCCGGAAAAATGCCAAAAATGAGGCCCCCCGGTCAGGCATTACAAGAAGAGGGTGACCAGAAGGGTTAAGGAAAAGCCGGGTCTTACACCACTTACCGCTAAAAACAAGTTTCGTCCCCGAAACTTAATCTTCCCCAGCGGCGAACAGGTCCGGGTAGCACTCCCTCATCTTTGACTCGGGTTCCCAAGTTGCCTCACGCTCTTCTTGATTGCTCCAAAGCACCTTTACGTAGGGAATCGTCCGACTACGCAGCTTTTTGTCCTCCCGGGCTAGGATCCGCACTGGTACTTCCGCGAAACTTAGATCCTCCTTGAGTTCAATCGCGGAGGCGTCAAGCACTCGCGATGGGTCGGGGAGGTATTTCCGAAGCATGGATACGTGGAACACATCATGAACGCGGTCAAGGTTCGGCGGTAGGGCGAGGCGGTAGGCTACCGGGCCGATGCGCTCCAGAATCTCAACGGCCCTATGTACCGCGGGCTCAGCTTGCCCCTCAACCCAAACCGCTTCACCCCCTTCGACGGCGACACCCGCAGTAACACGTGCTCTCCCACCTGGAATTCCAAGTCGCGACGTCTCTGGTCCGCGTAACTCTTTTGCCGGCTCTGGGCGGTCGCCAAACGTCGCCTGATGAGGCGCACCCTTTCCTCTGTCTCGGCCACTAGGTCCGGCCCCAAAAACTTTCTCTCCCCCAGATCGTCCCAGCAGATCGGGGATCTACAGCGTCTGCCGTACAACGCTTCGTACGGCGCCATCTTAATGCTCGCTTGGTAGCTGTTGTTATAAGCGAACTCTGCAAGGGGTAGGTAGCGCGACCATCCGTCTCCCAAATCCAGCACGCACGCCCGAAGCATGTCCTCGAGTATCTGGATCACCCGCTCGGATTGCCCGTCCGTCTGGGGGTGAAAGGCTGAGCTGAAGTGTAACTTGGTCCCCAAGGCTCGTTGTAGACTCTTCCAAAAGTTCGAAACGAACCTCGTGTCCCTGTCCGAGGTGATCGTCGTTGGCACCCCGTGCAGCCTTACAATCTCGCTGAGGTAGACCTGTGCCAGCCGGTCACGTGTCCAGGTCGTGTGGATGGGTAGGAAGTGAGCTGACTTCGTTAGCCGATCCACGACAACCCAGATAGCGTCGTGTCCCTGTTGCGAACGGGGGAATCCGGTGACGAAGTCCATTGTGACTTGCTCCCACTTCCATTCGGGCACGAGTAGAGGTTGCAATTTCCCCGCCGGCCGCTGATGCTCGGCTTTCACCTGTTGGCAAATCAAACAGTGAGCCACGAACAGCGTCACATCTCCCTTCAATCTTGGCCACCAGAAGGTCTGTCGGATATCCCGGTACATCTTGGTGCCTCCAGGGTGCGCCACGTAGGGGGCGCAATGTGCTTCAGTCAGGATTTCTTTCTTTAGATCCGGCAGATCGGGCACGCAGATCCGCCCTCGGAACCGAAGGGTGCCGTCCGTTCCCACTGCAAAGTCTCCTTCTTGCTCCGGTGAAATCCTATCTCGTTCCAGCTGTAGCTGCGGATCCGCAACCTTGGCCTTCCCGAATCCTCTCCAATAGGGTCGGCGCGACTGTTAGGGTCAACAGTCGCTCAACCGTCCCTGCTGGTACCACTTCCAACCTCAATCGTGAAAATTCCGCGATCAAGTCGTTCTGCTGCGTGATCGCGCCCGCCGAAGTTCCTTCTGCTTGTCCCTTTCGGCTTAGAGCGTCGGCTACCACATTTGCTTTCCCCGGGTGGTACTGGATGGTTAAGTCGTAGTCCTTCAGTAGCTCCAACCACCTCCTCTGCCGTAGGTTAAGCTCCTTCTGGGTGAAAAGGTACTTAAGGCTTTGGTGGTCCGAGAACACGTTGCAATGCACACCGTAGAGGTAGTGCCTCCACAGTTTCAGAACGAAGACCACTGCGGCAAGCTCCAAGTCATGGATCGGGTAGTTCTGTTCGTAATCCTTGAGTTGTCTTGAAGCATAGGCAATGACTCTTCCTTGCTGCATTAGTACTCCTCCCAGTCCTATTCGCGATGCATCGCAGTAGACTTCGTAGTCTTCTCCAGGGGTTGGTAAGGCAAGCACAGGCGCTCTTGTTAACCGTTTCTTAAGTTCTTCAAAGCTCTCTTGGCATTGGACCGTCCATATGAACTTTACTCCTTTCCGGGTTAGGCGGTTCAGAGGGGTCGCAATCTTCGAGAAACCCTCCACGAAACGTCTGTAGTATCCCGCAAGGCCCAAGAAGCTGCGCACCTCTGTCACTGTGGTCGGCTGGGGCCAGTCGGTCACCGACTCCACCTTCTTGGGATCCACTGCGACTCCTGCTGCTGAAATGATATGCCCTAGAAACCCCACTTCGCGAAGCCAGAATTCGCATTTCTTAAGTTTTGCGAACAGCTCCTGCTCCCTAAGGGTCTGTAGAACAATTCGAAGGTGCTCCTCGTGCTTCTCATCGGTGGTGGAGTAAATCAGGATGTCGTCGATGAAGACCACAACGAACTGATCCAGGAAGGGTCTGAAAACTCGGTTCATCATGTCCATGAACACCGCTGGGGCATTGGTAAGCCCGAACGGCATTACTGTGAACTCGTAATGGCCATACCGAGTCCGGAATGCCGTCTTCGGAATATCCTCGTCTCGAACTCTGAGCTGGTGGTAGCCCGACTGCAGGTCGATTTTTGAAAAGACAGTTGCACCCCGCAGCTGGTCAAAGAGGTCATCAATCCTAGGTAAGGGGTACTTGTTTTTCACTGTGACTTTGTTGATTTCCCGGTAGTCGATGCACAACCGCAAGCTCCCGTCTTTCTTTCGTACAAAGAGTACAGGTGCGCCCCAAGGGGACACACTCGGTCGGATAAACCCCTTGTCCAGAAGGTCCTCTAGCTGCGCCTTAAGTTCCTTCAGCTCCGCGAAGGCCATCCTGTAGGGGGCCTTCGTGATTGGTCGAGTGCCGGGTGGAAGCTCAATGGGAAAGACAACTTCTCGCTCGGGGGGTAATCCAGGTAGTTCGGCCGGAAAAAAACATCTGGGAAGTCCCTCACCACAGGGATGTCGGGGAGTGCCGTGGAGGATCCGGCGGCCAGGGCCACCGACACCAAGTAGGCCATACACCCGCCCTCTACCAGCTTCCTGGCTCGGGATGCAGGAATCATGGAAGAAAAGGAAACGCTCTTGCAAGCCAAGTACACGTTCTCCGGAAAATCGGGGTACATCAGTCGTACCTCGCGCTTCTCGCAGTCTATGACCGCAAGGTACCACGTGAGCCAATCCATTCCGAGCACTACATCATACTCTTTCAATGGAATGACTACAAGATCCCAGGGGCACGGAAGCCTTCCCATCCATATAGGGCAGGAAGGCACCATGTTGCGTGCCTCCAAGGATCCCCCCGCGGTGTGTACGGTCATCAAACTGGGGTAAGGGTCTCAACTCAAAATCATGGGTCAGTGCGAAGTCTCGGGACATAACGAGAGGGTCGCTCCGGTGTCAAAAAGGGTTCTAGCGCGATAAACAGAAGCAAGAGTGATACCTGCGACGACGTGCTCAGACGGGTGCGTCTCCTGCTGACCCATCGAATAGACGCGGCCTCCCGAAGGCGGTGGCTTTTCCCCTACAGATCGGGGTGCTGGCGGTCTGGGGGCTGACGTCATTGGCGCTTTCCCCCGCCCTGCGTGCTGGGGTGAAGGCACGGAGGCTGCTGAAGATGTGGTGCCTTGGTTCAGGGGACAGTTGAAACGGAAGTGTCCCTGCTTGCCACATCGGAAACAATGGTCCTGTCTCTTGGAGCAATCCATCACTCGGTGCGCCCCGCCGCAGATCACGCATGAGCGGTCCTCCGGGCGTTGTTTCTTCACGCTGTTGGTAAAGAACGCCCCGAATAGCTGCTGTTTAAAGGTAGTCCATGACGGAAGGGTAGCGCCCGACGCAGAGTCGGGGCGTACGGTCTTCCACCAGATGCGGGCGTTCCCCTCGAGCAAGTGGGCGGCCAGGGGGACCCGCTCATGGTCTTCCATCAATAGGTCCTCGAATAATTTCTCCATCGTATCCACCCATTTCTCCACAACCCAGGGGTCCGTCGTGTCCCCCTCGAACGTTGGCGGATCGTATTTCTTGAAGTCGGCCAGGTTGGCGCGCACACGGTCTCGCTCGTTTGGTAGGTTCGCCCCCTCCTTCGCGACGTTGGCGGTCGCGGCGGGAGTGGGTAACACTACCGTCACACTCGGAGCAATTCCGACGATTGGTGTCGCCGCCGGCCCTGCCGTTGCCGTCGAAGGGGCCACCTCTGGGGCCGAGGCCCGGGTGGGGGCAGCCCCTCCTTCGGTCTCCATCACCGGTGCAGCTGGCCCCGGGAGAGGGCCCGGGGCAACCTCTGCCGTCGCAGCGGCCTGCTGTTGCTGCGTCAGTTGGCGCACGCGGTCGTTCAGGGCTGCCAACTGTTCCGCCATCTCTTGTAGCTGCTGCCTTAGGAGCTGATTCTCCGCAGTCATCGCTTCCGCTGCGTCCGCCCCCGTGTCCTCGGCTGTGGATCTAGTCCTGGCCATGATCTGAACATTTGCACGAACCAGTTACTCCTAGTTTAAATAAGACGGCACGCCACTAGTGCTGGCACTAGAGGGAGAAAAGAAAAGAACACTAATTCCCTCCCCCCTTTTTCCCCCAACGAGCACTCGCGTTTATTTATCCCGTGTTCACTTTATTACTCAGTAGCCAGAGTATTGCGCCCGTGGATGTTAGGCCACGACTGTTGTGGTTAAAGTTTACCGCTCTGATACCATCTTAATCTGTCACGCCCCGGGGGTTCGAATCGCGCGGAAGAGGAGCCACCGATGTCCCTGATTCAGCCATATATTTTTTTTGTAAAACATTACTCCCCGG
>CM055074.1:1020247-1037091 GCA_029204045.2 Tillandsia leiboldiana | reverse complement strand
GGATCTATCTCGCGACGCCCTTACCTCGGTCAGAAGGAGCTGGATCAGCAACAGGAGCTGCAGGAACTGGAGCAGAAGTCCCTGGGGAGAAAACACCACGACGGGTGTGAGAACTACATCCCACAGTAGTTCTCAGTGGGTGCCGCCAACAAGCCCGACGGTCTGCCCACTAAGTCTACCAGAGGCAAAAGTAACATATGCAGTGCTATAAGGAGAGCTAGGAAAGGTAACTCTACAGCTACTATGCCTCTATCTAGATGCTCAACAGTGGAACAGAAAGAACATAATGCCACAACTAACTCTCATCCCTGATCACCCAATCAAAACTGACTGCCACAACGGGTCCAGTCAAACCTGCGCCAACCTACTGCCGTTACGTCCCGGAGGTGCGGACTTACGTAGGGCGTCCGTGGCTGCCAACGAAAGCACAGCCAGAGGGACCACTGCGACGACAAGTCGCTAAAGAACATCTCAAACTCACACCGGTACACAACCCGGTCTCGCCTACTCCGGAGTGGCCCTCGAGGGGAGCGACCCGCTCGAGTCAAAGTAACCCATAAGTATCACTGTATAGTATCACTGTAAAGCTCAAATGTGGCTCATGCAGGCTATGATCCAATCCTCGATCAATAAGATCGACTACCAAACAAATCACTGACTCACACACTAGCTGGAATCTACGCAGCTGAAACCCACTGTCACTCTGACAGTTTCCAAGAACCCAGATCTACCATCACTATCACTCTCCCAAAGAAATCAAATCTACAGACTGCTATCAACTCCACTCGGTCCCCAGACACGAGTGCAAAAGCATCCCACAACCGACCGACCTCTCGGCCCACAACACGGGCGAGGAAAAGCTAAGTCCATAGTGAAATGAAGTATCGTGATGTGGAATGTCTAGAGCAATAAAAACCTAGCCCAAGTTGGAGTTTTTTCTACAGACTGGCTGAACATGATACATATGACAGGGGTGCTAGGTCAAATTCCAAGATTTCATTACTTAACATAGTGCAGGAATCAAAAGATTCAACAACTGATATACAAGATACAACATACAGTTTTACACATGCTAATACTCCAATTTCTAACATGCATGATCCTACACACATAGAATTAGTACACAGTCCAGAGTTCTTGGAAGCAAGGTCACCCACCTGAAAGTGCTAACTGTCCAAAATCGCACAGCTGAGAAAGCCCACAACTGTCAAATCACAAATCCCACCAAGCCAACATCACGGTAGAAGTGCTCACAAACTCCTGGGTACAAACATACACCGAAATTACACTTAATTCACACAAATTCCACATTCCCCAAAATCTGTGGTGAACAGTCCCACTAACACGAAATTTTCACCTGAAAAACTTCCTCCAAAAATTCCAATAAAAATATGACGGCGATTCTCGCGAAGAGTAGATGTCGATAGAGTCCTGAAACGTCGAATTCCGATGTCCGGATGAGGAGATAAAAATCCGACAAGTAGGTGCTGTCCAAATCAATCAACAGTCGCAAAGGGGGTTAAAAATGTACCCAGAACCCCAAGAAAAGCTCGGATCCAGAAAAAGTGTCCAACACGAAAAATGTAGATTTACCTCTTACGAAACCGTCACCGCAGAAATCGTCCAAAAATAATGTCGGGGTCGCCCGGTAGACCTCCCGGACTAAACTGCGACGGAAATGGGCCTCCAACAGTAGATCGTCGCTCCGCACCCCGATGCAGAAGTCGCCGTCGTCGCGGCCTCCAAAAATTCTGAATTTCCGCCAAGAGATGCACAAGAGGGAGAGGAAGAGAATTGGTGAAGGGCTCCAAGCGAAAAGCTTTCGGGAAAAGCTTCAAAACGAGGCCCCTTGAGGCCTTTTTATAGGCCTCACCCGAAACAGCCCGGAAAAACAAGTCAATGGGCTTTGGGCCCAAAATTTCGGGCGCCCGGAACATTCGGGCGGCTACAGTGTTGGGCCGGGCCCAACACTGTTCACGCCCGAATCCACCAGGAGCCGCCACGTGGCCCGCCGAACAGCAAACAGCTGTTCGGCCCACCCGCTGGCTGCCACGTGGCCCGCCCCCGCACAGTGAGGCGGTTGGCGCCCGCCAATCAGCGGGCGACACGTGTCCCCTACACCCGGTCCACGCATTCAACTGGAATTCAGTGGACCGCGCCGCATGCACCGACCAACCGGAGGCTGCCACGTGGCCCCGCATTGGTCCATGCACCGCCGCGCAGCTCTGTGGACCGCGCATCCTGAACCGGCCAATGACAGGCCGCCACGTGGCATCCCGGCGGTCTACGACCCCTCCCATGCACCATTTTCCACTGAAAACTTCCGGGAGTCCGTTTTTGGGCATCCGGACTCAGAAATAAACAAGCAAATAGCCGTTTTCAAGCGTTTTTTCCGTGCTGAATCCATTTCCGACCTCTGTTGGGCCTAATTCTTTTCCGAAATTTCGGCAAACTCAGCCGAAGGCCTACACAGCTAATAATAACACACAGGGTCCATCTGTGGCATCCCATTGACGCACCATGGGCCAGATACACCAACGCTAGGTGCTCTAACAGTGGATTCATCGGAAGAATGCTGCATGGGAATTTGGGCCACTACATCCTCCCCCACTAAAAGGAAGTTTCGTCCCCGAAACGAAGTAAGGTAGAACAGGCGTACCTCAACCAGTAGTCTCGAACAGAAAAGGGTAAGCAGATCTCATCTCTGTCTCTAGCTCCCAAGTAGCCTCTCGCTCATCGTGATTGCTCCATAAGATCTTCACATACGGAATGGTCCGGTTGCGCAATTCCCTCACCTCACGAGCAAGAATCCGCAACGGCCGCTCCTCGTAAACCAGGTCCTCACCGATCTCCAAGGGAGTGAAGTCAACCACATGCGACGGATCAAAGACATATCTCCTCAGGGCTGAGACATGAAAAACATCGTGTACACCGGCCAAACGTGGCGGAAGAGCAACTCTATAAGCCACAGGGCCTACCCTCTCAAGTACCTCAAAGGGTCCAACAAAACGGGGACTAAGCTTCCCACGCACTCCAAATCTCCGGACCCCTTTCGAAGGCGAGACCTTTAAGAATACATGGTCACCAATCTGAAACTCCAGGTCTCGCCGTCGAGTATCTGCATAACTCCTCTGACGACTCTGGGCTACCTCAAGGTGTCGACGAACAACTCTGACCTTCTCCTCAGCCTCCAAAAGAAGATCAGGTCCCAAAGTCTTCCTCTCACCCACGTCACTCCAATACAAGGGTGACCGACACTTGCGTCCATACAACGCCTCAAACGGAGCCATCTGGATGCTCGCCTGATAGCTGTTGTTGTACGCAAACTCAACCAAAGATAAGTGTCGGTACCACCCCCCTCCAAAATCCATAACGCACGCTCTCAGCATATCCTCAAGGGTCTGTATAGTGCGCTCAGACTGGCCATCAGTCTGTGGGTGGAATGCAGTGCTGAATCTGAGCTGGGTCCCCAAAGCTGACTGTAAACTCCCCCAGAATCGTGACACAAACCTCGGATCCCGATCTGAAACAATCGACGCAGGTATCCCGTGTAGCCTCACTATCTCGTCCAAATACAACTGTGCCAGACGCTCCAGTGACCAAGTCATCTGAACAGGCAAGAAATGCGCTGACTTGGTGAGTCTATCAACAATAACCCAAATCGCGTCGGCTCCACTCTGCGCTCTCGGCAGCCCTGTAACAAAGTCCATGGTGATGTGGTCCCATTTCCACTCGGGAATTGGAAGACTTTGCAACTTGCCAGCAGGAACCCGGTGCTCTGCTTTCACTTGCTGGCAAGTTAAACAGTGAGCCACGAATCTTCCAACGTCCCGCTTCATTCCGGACCACCAAAAATGTGCCTTGAGGTCCTTATACATCTTAGTACCACCAGGATGAATGGTATAAGGTGTATAATGAGCCTCACCCAAAATCAGGTCTCTGATCTCTGAATCCGAAGGCACACACACTCGGTCCCTGTACCGCAGTACTCCCGAGCTATCCACTGTAAAATCCCCTATAAGATCTGCCTGAATCTGTGATCTAATCCTCTCCAAGTGGGGGTCCTCACTCTGCGTCTCCCTAATCCTGTCCAACAGAGTGGGCTGCAAGACCATAGACATCAGTCTAGCAGAGACCCCAGGGGATACAACCTCAATCTGGAGTCGCCTCAACTGCTCAATCAACGGGGCCTGCTGCGTGACCAACATGCTCAAGCTCTGCACTGACCTCCGACTCAAAGCATCTGCTACCACATTGGCCTTGCCGGGATGATAGAGGATACTCACATCGTAATCCTTCAGTAACTCCAACCACCGGCGTTGCCTCAGGTTCAGCTCCTTTTGAGTAAACAGATACTTTAAGCTCTTATGATCCGTGTAGATCTCACAATGCTCACCGTAGAGGTAATGCCGCCACAACTTCAATGCGAACACCACAGCTGCCAGCTCTAAATCATGAGTAGGGTAATTCTTCTCATAATCCTTTAGTTGCCGTGAAGCATAAGCAATTACCCTCCCATGCTGCATCAAGACACAACCCAAACCGCTGTGCGAGGCGTCACTGTAAATCACGTAGCCATCACCCATCACTGGCAGTGTAAGAACTGGTGCTGAAATCAGTCTCTTCTTCAGCTCCTCAAAACTCCGCTGACACTGCTCAGTCCAAATGAACCTCATCCCCTTCCTAGTCAAACAGGTCAGGGGAGTAGAGAGCTTCGCAAAGCCCTCTACAAACCGACGGTAGTAGCCTGCCAAGCCCAGAAAGCTCCGGACCTCAGTCACCGTCGTCGGTCTCGGCCAATCCCGAACTGTATCAATCTTCGTCGGGTCAACTGCCACTCCTGCGGCTGATACCAAGTGGCCCAAGAATGCAACCTCCCGAAGCCAAAACTCGCACTTCTTAAGCTTGGCATACAGCTTCTTCTCACGTAGAAGCTGCAGCACTATCCTCAAGTGCTCCTCATGATCCACATCGCTCCGGGAGTAGATCAAGATGTCATCAATGAACACAACCACAAACAAGTCTAAGTACGGCTGAAATACCCGGTTCATCAAATCCATGAAAGCAGCTGGGGCATTAGTCAAACCAAACGGCATAACCGTAAACTCATAATGCCCATACCGGGATCGAAAAGCCGTCTTAGGGATGTCCTCGGCCCTCACCCTCAACTGGTGGTAACCTGACTGAAGATCAATCTTCGAAAACACTGTGGCTCCCTGCAACTGATCAAATAAATCATCTATCCGTGGAAGAGGGTACTTGTTCCGGATGGTCACTTTATTCAACTCCCGATAATCCACACACAAACGAAGCGACCCATCCTTCTTCTTCACAAATAAAACTGGCGCTCCCCACGGAGAAACACTAGGCCTGACAAAGCCCCTATCCATAAGATCCTGAAGCTGGGCCTTCAACTCCCTCAACTCGGCAGGTGCCATCCTATAAGGCGCCTTCGAGATTGGTGCGGTTCCCGGTACCACATCAATCACAAACTCCACCTCCCTCTCCGGCGGCATCGTCGTCAACTCAGGGGGAAACACATCTGGGAACTCGCGGACAACAGGAATATCCTCGAGTCCCAGTGCCGCCGTAGGCACCTCCACAATCGTCGCTAAGAAAGCGGTGCAGCCCCTACTAATCAACCGCCTAGCCCTCGCCGAAGAAACAGTCATCGCAAAGAAGGTGCTCTGGCAGCCTCTGAAGACAAACTCCTCCTGTCCAGGCTCGCGGAGGGTCACCGTCCTCTCTCTGCAGTCTATAACAGCATAGTACCTCGACAACCAATCCTTACCTAGCACGACGTCGAAATCCTGGAGCTGCCGCAAGATAAGCAAGTCTGCCGGCAAAATCCAGGATCCCAACTGCACAGGGCAATCCCTACAATACTCCTCGACATGCAAGACATGATCTGGTATCTGAACCTCTAATGCATGCGATAAAGAAACTACCTCTATACCATGAAGGGATGCAAATGCTCTACTGATAAAAGAATGCGATGCACCGGTATCAAAGAGAGTACGAGTACGAACTGCAGAAATCAAAATAATACCTGCGACGACATGCTCTGCTGCTGTAGCATCCTCTACCTGAGCGGCATAGACTCGACCGCTCGGCGCCGGGGGATGTCGCTCTGGCTGTCGCGAGGACGATGGAGCAAAATCTGGCCTACCGGAGGTCGCCGAAGGTCCTGCTGACTGACGAGGAACGAAGGATGCAGAAGCTGATGAAGGAGCTGGGTAACCTGCCCTGGGGCACGCCCTCGCGAAGTGACCGGTCTGCCCGCAACGGAAGCAGCGGCCCTGACTCTGCGGGCACTGGGCTGGTGAGTGCGGTCCTCCACAGATGATACAACGGTCGGGGCGCGGCTGCCGCGAAGTCTGCTGCTGCTGCGAAGGCTGCTGCTGCTGAGAAGACTGCTGCTGTCGAGGTGGTCGACGCTGCTGCTGCTGGAACTGACGAGATCCCCCAGATCTCTGCCGCCCCTGATACCCCCGTCCCTGAGAGTGGAAACGGGGTGGTCTCGGGGGTCCCTGTCTACTCGACTGCCCCTCCTCAAACTGCGCGGGGCGCTTCGCCCCAGGAGTCACAACGGGGGCTGGAGTCACCTCTGCCATCACGGCCTCACCACCCTCCACATAAAGTGCCTGCTCCATCGAGGCCTCTAAAGTCTGTAATCTGAGGGAGCGGACCAACTGATAAATGTCCCGACGCAACCCTCTCTCGAACATGTAGATCCGGTGGGTCTCATCTCTGGCCACGTGGGGCATACTAGCCAACAGCCGATTGAAATCGGCTATGTACGCGTGTACGGGCCTATCTTCCTGGCGGAGATTCCTCAGCTGCTCCTCCAAGCTCTGTCGAACGCTCTCGGGAAAGAAGGCCCCAAGAAGCATACCGCGAAACTCTGCCCAAGAGATAAACTGGGTCCCAGGCGGACCTGCGGGTCGCACACGCCGCCACCATGCCTCGGCGTTGCTCTCCAGAAAATGAGTAGCCAACAGAACTCGAAACCTCTCATCAATAAAAAGGCTCTCGAAATGGCGCTCCATAGCTGTAACCCAAGACTCAGCCGCCCACGGCTCAGCACTCATGCCCGAAAAGCGGGGTGGATCGAACTTGCGAAACCTCAACAAAAGACCCACCAAAACCTGCTGCTCTGCCAAAGTCAAAGATCCCGTCGTCCCAGACGGTGGCCTACTGGAAACAGGCTCATCCGGAACTGCTGGTGCAGGCTGCACAACCGGGGGTGCCACCACAGGGGAAGAAGGCACCGGAGAACTCTCAGGGGGTACCACCGCCGGCTGCGCTCTCTGCTCCAACAAGAGCGTCAACCGACTCACAGCCTCCTCCTGGCGTCGAGACGCCTCAGTCAACTGTGCCACCTGGGCACGGAGCTCCAAAACCTCGCTCTGCTGTCCCTGCTCCGAGTCCTCCTGCTCGGGCTCAGAGGACGAAGGCTGCGAACGCGTCACCATCGAGCGTCGAGGAGGCATCCCCACCTGAGGGACAAGGCAAACAATCAGAACCCAAATCATCTCTCGACCCAATCTAGCGAAAGTCAGAAGGCATGTCCCCCTTTCCGAAGTACTATGTTGTCTGCAGCCAACATAGTTGCCACCGAAGGAAGACATGTCAATCGCTCACCCCGAACCGCTCGGGAGAGTTAGAAATCCAATCAGGACTCTCGCTAAAATCACGGCTCTCACGCGAATCATCCTAGGGTCCAACCACAAGCCTAGGGTTCCTAAGTCCTCCAAGACCTACATCCTAGGCTCTGATACCACTCTAATCTGTCACGCCCCGGGGCGATACTGCGCCCCGGCTCGCCAACAGATCCGCCGCCCGTACGGGAAGCCCCGTATAGGCGTAGCGACTAACCTGCAAAGAAACATCTACACTAGCAGATATCAGAGCTGAAAGAGAAAAGCTGGAAAGAAATACATAAAATAAGACTACAACTTTTAAATATACAGACCATCCTCACCAGAATACAGGAGTCTCTCATAAAAGCAGGAAAGGAAGGTACAACTCAAAACCTCACTACAAAAGTCACTCGACATAACACACACCAAAATGGAACTGGGGTACATCTACTCACACACAGAAGACGACAGGAGGGGATCTATCTCGCGACGCCCTTACCTCGGTCAGAAGGAGCTGGATCAGCAACAGGAGCTGCAGGAACTGGAGCAGAAGTCCCTGGGGAGAAAACACCACGACGGGTGTGAGAACTACATCCCACAGTAGTTCTCAGTGGGTGCCGCCAACAAGCCCGACGGTCTGCCCACTAAGTCTACCAGAGGCAAAAGTAACATATGCAGTGCTATAAGGAGAGCTAGGAAAGGTAACTCTACAGCTACTATGCCTCTATCTAGATGCTCAACAGTGGAACAGAAAGAACATAATGCCACAACTAACTCTCATCCCTGATCACCCAATCAAAACTGACTGCCACAACGGGTCCAGTCAAACCTGCGCCAACCTACTGCCGTTACGTCCCGGAGGTGCGGACTTACGTAGGGCGTCCGTGGCTGCCAACGAAAGCACAGCCAGAGGGACCACTGCGACGACAAGTCGCTAAAGAACATCTCAAACTCACACCGGTACACAACCCGGTCTCGCCTACTCCGGAGTGGCCCTCGAGGGGAGCGACCCGCTCGAGTCAAAGTAACCCATAAGTATCACTGTATAGTATCACTGTAAAGCTCAAATGTGGCTCATGCAGGCTATGATCCAATCCTCGATCAATAAGATCGACTACCAAACAAATCACTGACTCACACACTAGCTGGAATCTACGCAGCTGAAACCCACTGTCACTCTGACAGTTTCCAAGAACCCAGATCTACCATCACTATCACTCTCCCAAAGAAATCAAATCTACAGACTGCTATCAACTCCACTCGGTCCCCAGACACGAGTGCAAAAGCATCCCACAACCGACCGACCTCTCGGCCCACAACACGGGCGAGGAAAAGCTAAGTCCATAGTGAAATGAAGTATCGTGATGTGGAATGTCTAGAGCAATAAAAACCTAGCCCAAGTTGGAGTTTTTTCTACAGACTGGCTGAACATGATACATATGACAGGGGTGCTAGGTCAAATTCCAAGATTTCATTACTTAACATAGTGCAGGAATCAAAAGATTCAACAACTGATATACAAGATACAACATACAGTTTTACACATGCTAATACTCCAATTTCTAACATGCATGATCCTACACACATAGAATTAGTACACAGTCCAGAGTTCTTGGAAGCAAGGTCACCCACCTGAAAGTGCTAACTGTCCAAAATCGCACAGCTGAGAAAGCCCACAACTGTCAAATCACAAATCCCACCAAGCCAACATCACGGTAGAAGTGCTCACAAACTCCTGGGTACAAACATACACCGAAATTACACTTAATTCACACAAATTCCACATTCCCCAAAATCTGTGGTGAACAGTCCCACTAACACGAAATTTTCACCTGAAAAACTTCCTCCAAAAATTCCAATAAAAATATGACGGCGATCCTCGCGAAGAGTAGATGTCGATAGAGTCCTGAAACGTCGAATTCCGATGTCCGGATGAGGAGATAAAAATCCGACAAGTAGGTGCTGTCCAAATCAATCAACAGTCGCAAAGGGGGTTAAAAATGTACCCAGAACCCCAAGAAAAGCTCGGATCCAGAAAAAGTGTCCAACACGAAAAATGTAGATTTACCTCTTACGAAACCGTCACCGCAGAAATCGTCCAAAAATAATGTCGGGGTAGCCCGGTAGACCTCCCGGACTAAACTGCGACGGAAATGGGCCTCCAACAGTAGATCGTCGCTCCGCACCCCGATGCAGAAGTCGCCGTCGTCGCGGCCTCCAAAAATTCTGAATTTCCGCCAAGAGATGCACAAGAGGGAGAGGAAGAGAATTGGTGAAGGGCTCCAAGCGAAAAGCTTTCGGGAAAAGCTTCAAAACGAGGCCCCTTGAGGCCTTTTTATAGGCCTCACCCGAAACAGCCCGGAAAAACAAGTCAATGGGCTTTGGGCCCAAAATTTCGGGCGCCCGGAACATTCGGGCGGCTACAGTGTTGGGCCGGGCCCAACACTGTTCACGCCCGAATCCACCAGGAGCCGCCACGTGGCCCGCCGAACAGCAAACAGCTGTTCGGCCCACCCGCTGGCTGCCACGTGGCCCGCCCCCGCACAGTGAGGCGGTTGGCGCCCGCCAATCAGCGGGCGACACGTGTCCCCTACACCCGGTCCACGCATTCAACTGGAATTCAGTGGACCGCGCCGCATGCACCGACCAACCGGAGGCTGCCACGTGGCCCCGCATTGGTCCATGCACCGCCGCGCAGCTCTGTGGACCGCGCATCCTGAACCGGCCAATGACAGGCCGCCACGTGGCATCCCGGCGGTCTACGGCCCCTCCCATGCACCATTTTCCACTGAAAACTTCCGGGAGTCCGTTTTTGGGCATCCGGACTCAGAAATAAACAAGCAAATAGCCGTTTTCAAGCGTTTTTCCGTGCTGAATCCATTTCCGACCTCTGTTGGGCCTAATTCTTTTCCGAAATTTCGGCAAACTCAGCCGAAGGCCTACACAGCTAATAATAACACACAGGGTCCATCTGTGGCATCCCATTGACGCACCATGGGCCAGATACACCAACACTAGGTGCTCTAACAGTGGATTCATCGGAAGAACGCTGCATGGGAATTTGGGCCACTACAGTTTCTCTTGGGATAAAAGCCTGTAGGCACATCCTAGCTTGAATCTTCAATTAGGTTGAAAGTTCTAGACTTTAGATAGAAGTGACCAGAGCGCCTATAAAACAAAGAAGCTCTGCATGCATGCTCCAAAAGCCTTATATATATATATATATATATATATATATATATATATATATATATATATATATATATATATATATATATATATATATATATTATCACTTTCCGTCTAGCTATAAATAATCATATATACCTAACATTATAACTTCAACCTTGTATGGTGTTAAGTTGCTCGCTCTTTTGACTGGAGAATAATGTTTGGAATCAGATGATATGTCTTAATTTTTATTCATGATGCGCTCAAAAATAATAATGTTTATTCAAGCCAAAAGAAAAATAATTCTTTGGTCATCAGATGGTACTTGTTATTCTAATCAGATTATCTTATACTAGCTAGTATAAGGAGCTCATTAGACAAATTTTTAATTAATTTCTTTAGTTTCACATATGGTCCTACTACTAGAAGACCTTTGGAAGGTCGTATTAAACGACACATTATTTATTTAATGATGAACAATTAATATTGAAATTTAGAAGAGCTGTGAGCAAGCATAAATTAATATTAACGGTCTAACTAATTAACATCGTAGATGAGAGACAAAGATCCTGGTGATTGATATTTTTACACATTAAGTTTTACAACCTCTACCAAAGTTTAAAATAATATTGAAAGAAATGCAGTAGACCATCTAGTTAACTTCCACATGAAATTAAAGTACTTATTAGAGATTACATTTGACTCGTTCGTACATTTGATTTGATCCTTCTTATTTGTTCATTTGCGACGCCTTTATAACTAACCTATGAAAGCTAATAAAATGCCTAAAGCTTATTCCTTTCTTAGGCCATGCTCACCTCAATGATCTTGGCACCATCGATCTATATATAGGTGTACATGTATTATAATATATTTTTAGGCCAAATATTTATTTGAAAGGGTAATTTAGCCAATTATAAACTCTATCATGTCCTGGATGAAGCTCGTGACAAAAGAATTAATATATAATGTTGTATTTATATCCACGATCTGATGAAGCTTACCAAGTCCTAACAAAATACTTAAAACAAAGTAATGGGATCGATTTCTTAAATTCCATATAAAATATAGAGATCATGATGGTTCAGCCATGCACACACTTATATATTTGACTTGTTGACATTTTTACACCTTTTTGATCACTAAAAAAAATTCCAAATATTTTAAGAATCTAAATGAAATAGAGCTATTGATTTCAATTTCTAAATATTGACCAAGACATGTTCTCCCTCCATGATTCTTGGTGCCTGGACCCAGAAAGTTTAAGCTATATTACAGAATATGGAAACATTTACGACAGCATCGACAATTTGCACTTTAAACTAACTAATTTATAACATAATCTTCATCATGTACGACAATTAGGCCGGTGGGATTTATTATAATTCACGAGAGCAGCAAGTATATATTATTAGTTAATTTCGGTTCTTGTCATTGTACCCATGCATGATGCAAAAGTTTTGACATGAATATAATTTTCCCAGCGCATTTATGTATGTATATGAGTGTAATATATATGCTATGTACATTAATTTACTAACTTATGATGTGCATGCGTTTGTAATATTGTCGTAATGTATATATGGATAAATATACCTGATCACCAAAGTATCCACAATTTATTCAATTCAGAGTTTTATATTTCTTGTTTCTTCTTTTCATTTTATAATAAGTCCTTGAAATGCACCATGCATGTTCCTTTAACAATGGATTAATATTAGATGAGCTAGGGGTTGAGATGTAATAGGTTATAGGGATTAAATGAGTATATATAGCTAGGATGAACGAAGTGATTACGAGTCTTTTTGCACAAAAACGAGGTGATGAGGATTTAGTAGGTAATTAAATAGGAAAGAAGGAGATCTATTATTTTTATAATAATAATGAGAAAGAAAGGGAAATACAAGAGAAAGCCAAAGTTTTGAAAAGGATATTGTAAGAATTATAAATGGCATACATGTAGTTAATTTGAAACATTTGAGGAGCATACGTGCGAAGTACCGTCGAAAGTCGGAGCCGAGAGACACACGCTGCCGAATTCAATTCATCTTAAAGTGACCGGGCACGACGCAGGCTTCACTAGAAGTCGGCGGCGAAACACCAAAACCTGCCGTGTTCGCCTGGGCCCATAATGTAGATTGTTGGCCCATACTAGACCCAAAATTTTTGTCAGTGCCCAAAAGGCCCTTCAATTTTGCAGGCTCTTCATTTCTTGGGCCTACAGTTTTGGGCTAAGGTGAATTAGTAGAAATGCACCGACATTGTCCGCACAAAAGGCCCAAAATGATTTGTTAGACTCTTCTTGGGCCCCTGATGAACTGCTTAATACACGCGTTGTACACTGAACATACACCATGAAATACACTGGTCCACTAACCTTATCCAATAGAAGTTTTAAAAACCTATAATAAAGGCATCATTTAATCAAAAATAAAAAAAAATTAAATGATTTGAAAGAACTACACATTGCATAATAAATCCATAATAATTAATGTCAGTAACTTACAATTTTGATATTTAGTGCACCGATCCATGATGGACCAGGTTCACGCAACTCCACGGATCTTTCTTGCTGTAGAAGCTGCGACGATTCAATTGGTCCACGTGTCTGCATTCCTCACCGTCAGTTAAGTTGTGCGCTCTCGTGTTATTCTTTTTCTACTGCACCACGCACTCTCGTGTAAGCTGCTCGACCATATACAGCGCTTTTATACGCTCCTTCCTCTTTCACTATTCCCTCGTCGTCTTCGCGCGTAGTTTTTGGGGTCGATTACGGTGTGGCATCGCTTGCTCTCGGGGCGCCATGGCCATGGCCTCGTCCTCTACCCTCACCGCGTATAGAGTGTTGTTCATCGCCTTGGGTCTCTTCATGCTCACGACCCTCGTCTATACCCTCGTCACCGATGGGTCTCCCTTCCGACGCGAACTCTTCACCCCGTAAGTTTTGATTCCATCGATCGCTCTAGAGATCGATCTTGATGTTCTATGATTCTATCTTAAGGACTCTGGATCTTAATGTTGGAGACCCAGCTATGAATTTTCTGGAATTTGGTAATAATTTTAGTTTCGAAGTTGAAGGCGTTGCTTTTGTTTAATTGAGCTGCCTCATGATGAGGAAATTAGGGCAAATCGCATAACATTTGTGCTTAAACAATTGCACGAGCTTCAGATTGGTCCCTACACTTTGATTTGTCACAATTAGGACGCTCGAATTTTTGAAACATTTCGATATTATCCTGCTGGCCAGCTTCTGTTGCATGGAGAACTAAAAATCTGATGCAAAGTGCCAAGTCATTGTTCGCCCAAAAATCTCTCGATCTGGATTATTCATTCCATCAATGTGTGAAATACGAGTTAACGACTCTACTATTATTC
Source organism: Tillandsia leiboldiana (assembly GCA_029204045.2). NCBI lineage: Eukaryota > Viridiplantae > Streptophyta > Magnoliopsida > Poales > Bromeliaceae > Tillandsia > Tillandsia leiboldiana. The sequence continues at coordinate 1,022,902 of CM055074.1, read as the reverse complement.
GGACGGTAATTATACAGAAAGTGATTGGATTCACATGTTAGAAGATTCTTGGAATTCCAACTAGATGTAATCCTAAGACCTAGTAGACACTGTGATGAAACAAGTAGTCGATCTCTTATAAACTCGTAGTGATAATTTTTGTCCATTTGAAATCTTAATTTATGCTTAGAGAAAGTGTGGATAGCGGTGTGTCAATTTATCTCCTCAGGTGTTGATAGACCTTTAATGAATTGTACTTTTTATCTGTGTGTTCTCTGATTAGGTAGCAGTTTTTTCTATCAGTTTAATTTTTTTTTGCTGTCAAGTCTAACAGTTGCTTGTTTTTGAAGACTCTTGCATTTGGCTGCAAACGGCTTTCTTACTGGCAATTCTTTTCCTATTTGCTACCTTTGATCTTGATGATTGACAATTCTTTCCTTACTATTGATGATGACTTCCAAAACTGATGTAGGTGGATGTCTGCAACTTTGGTCGACTTCTATGTGAATGTGGTTGCAATCTCGGTATACCCTCTAGCTTATTTTTAAATACCTCATTGATTGTAGGTGTTTCCAATTGATATCAACTGTATAGTTGTTTGATGACCTGAATTTTAAATTGCTGTCGGCAGAAAAGCTAGTTTTGAGAAAATGGAGTAAGCATCCCACTAGTTTCACTAGGATCAATGCAATTGAACAGCATGTTTGGGCTTATGAGGAACATTATCTTTCACTGGAGACATAAGAATGTGCATTTATTTAACCAACAAATAATTCCTACATTAAAGAATGAGTCTTATAGCCAATAAGACTCATTCTGTAATTTTGATAGTCCTTGCCGTATAAAACGTTGCCGCCAAATGTTTTTTTTTTTTTTTTTTTTGAGAGAGAAAGGCAGCATGCTATCCGCTTCGTTTATTTTGAAATAAACTTAGCTGGAAATATAAAGCAACTGGGCTTCGAACTCGGGACCTCGTATCAACCACCAAGCCCGTTGCCACCAAATGTTATCATTATACTTTTTTGTTTCCTTCCGTTCCAAAGTACGGATTGCTCTAGGTTTTAAGTTCTCATGGCCTTGCAATTCAAACGGGTCCATTCAAATGTAAAGAATATCCTTTTATTTTTTCAGGCCATAAATTTGTTTCTGTAATCTCATCTAGTGCAAGTGGCAAAGGATTTGGTGGTTGATACCTAATATTCTAAGTTTGAAGTCTAGTTGCTTCACATTTCCAGCTAAATTTATTTCTAAAAAAAATAAACGAAGCGGGTAGCATACTACCTTTCTCTCAAAAAAAAAAAAAATCTCATTTGCATGCAATCCAAAAAATTCTATTTAAACTAATCCTCAAACTTTTTGTTGGTTGTATGTTTGATGGAAGCTCGATTCAGATGACAAGATCCTTTTTTTTGGGTTAAAATTTAGGTTTGGGTTATCTACAAAGAATCAAGCTGGATTAGTTCAGTAATTTGGGTTGTTCTGTTAGTTTGTTTCGGCAGGTATACTCATCTTACACTCTTCATTTAGAATTTATTTTTCATTATTGTGTTAACTTGTTCTTTTGTATCTTTTTTTTTTAATGTTTTTCTTTGACTAATAATTCTTTATCTTTTTAGTATTGCCACATGTGCTTATATTGTCAAGAAACTCTATGAATTTTCATCTCAAGGTCTTGCACAGGATCCTCTGGATTTGTTATTATTGAGGTATGATATCTATTATCAGCTTATAATGAATACTCTCTTTTAAAGTAAATAATTCCTCACAATGTGTTCCACATGCTACCATTTCCTTTACTATATTGTGTTCATTCTAGTCTATATTTTCCACACTATCTTGAATATCACGTACTAATACTGCTTTCAGGAATGATCACACCCAAAAAAGGTTCTCATTTGTCGTATTTGGAAGAATACTTTTTAGTATTTTAGGGGTATTTATGGTGGCAGTGATCTCTTACACAATAATTACTGATGGACTTCCTTTTAGGATGGAGCTGTTGACACCGTAAGTATTTTTCTATATTTTTTGTATATTCTTTACTGTTTTTAAGAACATAAGAACTAAAGATTCTTCAGTTTTCTTTATCTGGTAGTATGTAATGTACTTGGAAATGCAGTCACTAAACTGTATGTTTGCTCACTGCAAGTAAATAGTGCAAAGCCAAAATGTATTAAATAGAATGCTGATGGTACAAATGGCAAAAGAGCATCTCTTTCATGCTCGATTTGTTAGATAATGAAATTAAAAGTCACTCTGGCCTTAAGGATGAATATTATGTTTCTTGAAGGTTTTTAAGTCGTGTAAAATATTGCACGTCTTTTGACATCTCTCTCCTCCTCTCTCTCTCTCTCTCGTCTTTTTCCCTTTTTTTTTTGGAGATGAAACATCTCTTTCATTTTTTGCTTAATATAATACATGTTTTATGCTGAACATACTGTCGACTGTTACTTTATCATGCATTCAGGTGGATGGCTGCAACACTGATCGACTTCTATATAAATGTTGTTGCCATATCGGTAAGAGTCATATATATAACCTTTATAAGCTTCTTCTCTCAGGTAGAAAAGCATGCATGATTTCTGTATTAAGTAGATGAAGTAGCAATAGACGGTGAATATTAGAGCATTAGACACCAATGTATAAGAAAAGAGAAAGATCTCAGCAATACAAACT